>CM021249.1:31917842-31981705 GCA_010577795.1 Isatis tinctoria | reverse complement strand
GCTTGAGAATTGGATAATGGACCAATATCCGCGGTCGCCTCGGTACAATATGGACGCGGAAGTGGACCTTACACTAACGGTTTCCGATTTGCTTCTACCTAACTCACAGCAGTGGAATCATGATACTCTACAACAATTATTTACGGAAGAAGATGTGTCTCGTATAATGTCCATGAGGATTTCTGCCAACTTTGATGATGCGCTGGTTTGGGGTTTTACACAGAATGGAGAATACACAACTAAGAGTGGATATGCTCTCTTATATTCTTTGTTCCTAGTTGATAATCCCCCAATTTCACCGGTCATGCCTCTGGAAAAATCAGTCTGGAAGAGAATTTGGAAGATTAAAGCACCATCAAAACTGAAACATTTCTTATGGAAGTCTTTATCCGGTGCTCTAGCTGTGAAAGAAAGGCTTCTCTCTCGAGGGCTACAGGTGGAACCAGGCTGTGGGATCTGTTCTGCAACATCGGAGACTATATCTCATGTGTTGTTTCACTGTTCTGCGGCTCGTGAAGTATGGTTGTTGTCTGAGCTTCCTCTGCCTTCTGCAGGGTTTTCTTCATCATCGATGTTTCACAACATGAGTAACGGGTGTACTTCGAAATCCTCTATCCCAATGAGATTACGTCTCTCCTTTCCCTGGATCTTGTGGAACATATGGAAAGCGAGGAACTCGTTATTGTTTGAACAAATTCACTTTGCTCCATCGGTGGTTATCCAAAAAGCGTTGGAAGAAGCAGATATTTGGTTAACGATCAACATCCCGTCATCACATTCACTCGACACTCATGATGTTTCTCCGGTGTCTCTAAGCAAATGGTCAAAACCTCCTGTAGACAAGATTAAATGTAATTTTGGCGCCTCGTGGTATGAGGAAGGTGGTCTGTCTGGTGCGTCTTGGATTGTGAGAGACTCTAATGGTGTGGTGCGGTACCATAGTCGACGTGCCTTTAGTCAAGTCTCTTCTATTGTGGAAGCGGAACTGTTATCTGTGCTCTGGGCTGTGGAATCCATGAAGAGCCTAAAAGAAGACAACATCATCTTTGAATCTTCGTTAGTTTATGCTCGGGAAGCTTTACTAGTTGCATCTTCAGGCGGCTATGAGAATCAGATTATAACCTGCATCTCCAGTTGTCTCTCTGCTATAGGCTCGTGGTCTCTAAACCATTGTTCTGATTTTGCAAACAGAGCTGCTACGATGATTGCATCTAGTGTCACCAGTGACAACCGTCTTCAGTCATATATTGCTCGTCAAGAACCAAGTTGGATTCAGCACATTATTTTGGCGGAGGCTTCGGGGTCACCTGCGAATCAATAGGCTCCTTACTGGCAGCTTCTTTGTAAGCCAGTAGTCTTTGTTGCAGGCGGAGTCCTCTTCCCTATATTCTCATTCTTTGGTAGGCCTTGTGGCTCTGTTTTTTTATGTTTGTTTTTACCATACTTGGTTCACATTCCATTTAATGAAACTTCAGCGGAAAAAAAAAGGAGGTACCGAGTTGTGGTACAACTTACGAATTGAGAGCTTGAGGTTTTTGAGTTATTTTTCCTTGAGTTTAATAAAAGGAGAGTTATTCTAATTCTAGAAGAGAGTATTAGATTGAGGTTGTAGGGTTTCTCCCAAGATTACGAATACATTAAAATTTTAAACAAAAACTAAACCAGCCGTAACTGGAGGAAGGACTAGATTTCAAACCGGATATTGGTATTCCAATGATGAAACATCTGCTAAATATATATTATATATATATATACCAGAAATTGCAAGTTATAGGTTTAATTAAGACGAAAATCAAAAATATCAGCTTTGTCATTATGTAACATTTTTCAATTCAATTGTCAAGGTTCTACAATATTTATACCGGTTACTCCATTAGTCCTCAATTATTCTATGCCCCCACATCTTCTCACGACACATGCACCGAAGTATCATACAGTTACTCTATCAGTATGGGTAAGTTCATTTTTCCCGCCAAGAGCCTACCAACTCATAATCTCGTAATCAAAGAATATATACGTTTATTCTTAGTTTCTTACATTGAATTACCTTTTCCTAGTTTGCAAAATGTCCTCAGCCTTTACTCTTTAGCATCCACCAAGATTGAGAACATCGAGTGACTTAAGATTGACGCTAGTACTTGGAAGAACCACCATATAATTTCTGCAATCTTCCATGCTCATGTAAGTCAGTTTATCAAGATTCTGAATAGAAGAACAATGAAGCTCTCCACCAATTGCGAGCAACTTCCGACGTTCAGCCGCTCTATAGCAAATACCAACGAAAGATTTGGGACTTCTTTTAGCCGTGAGCATCCACCGAGATCGAGCCTATCAAGAGATATAAGGTTGAGTCCCGATGGAATAGCCTCAAGCTTTGTGCATCAACTTATGTCCGACACCAACAGATTATGAAGATGTCCAAAAGAGTTAGTAATCCCCACCAATCTCGAGCAACCTCTGAGCAACAGTTTCTCAATATTGGTGGCCATCGAGAAATCTGGGATTTCTTGGAACAGGCCCAAAGTTCGGTCCCGCAACAATTTCAAGAATTATGTTAGCACTTTAAAATTTTCTTTGCAAAAGTAATGGAGTTAAATATTTATAGTTTTAAAAATCCTTGTAGTTTTCGAAGTCAATTATTAGACATTATGGTACACGCCGAGGCTTCGGAAGAGCCCTAAATATCTGCATGGTAAGATTTGGGTGTTGGACGATGAAACGCTAGAGCTCTGTAGAATGAGAAATCGTCTCTATATTGTCTGTGATAACTCTGAGCCTGAGGGTAACATCACTGAGGGATTTATCAAAAAGGATTTCGGCGAGAGGAAGAATTTTAAGAGCATTCGAAGGCGTGAGAATTTTTATAAGCACATCTCTGCATAGGTCGCGTAGATGCGGAATCTCATATTTGTCGGCTGCACGATAGAGTGACATAACGTGTTTCTTAGCGTTCCACGAAAGCTTAGAGCCGTCGCTATAGATGAACTCGACAAAAGCCTCTAAAGCTTCCTTTTTCAGGTCCGAGAGAATGATTGTCTCCAGCACGGGCGAAGCCTTGCCTGTCTGATTCAAACATCTTCTTAAAAACCTCTGATCTTGCAGACTATAAAAGAAAAAGATTATTCCACATGTATGTGTCAATGAAAAAAGCATTTATAGGAATATTCTGACCGAATCTGATAATAATAATAAGCAATATTCTGACCGAATCTGACCAGAAAGTTCTTATGGGCAGAGATAGCTGCACCATCATGACTGTCACCTGCCTTCAGTAGTACATCGGCTTGCTGTTCCTTAAAAATATTTACTATCCCATCCCAGAAACGCTCTTTGTTTGTTTGTGTCGACATAGATCTTTATAACTTAGATGTTTATGACCTAAGCTACAGTTGTTTGGCAGATCAGATCTAAGTTTTTTTTACCAAAAAAAACTTAGATCTGATCTGCCAAACAACTGTAGCTTAGGTCATATATAAAGCCTAGAAAGTCATATACTCTTTAATATAATAAATCAACATTTAAAGGATGATTCAAAGTTGTTTTCACCAAATATAGAGAACAATTAACAGACTGAATATCCTATTAGCGAGATATTTTATTGGCAATGAAACGAACATTTGACGAAAGATATTTCTGAATAACGTTTTTTCTTTTTTTTTTTTTGAAGGAATAACGTTTTTTCTTCATGGCATGAAACAGTCTGAACCTTATATCCCTGAGCAATAACATCCACATTTAACCCTTTTATCAAAAATAATAATATTAGTAATAACATGATCATGTACAAGTGTTGCATTTTAAGAAGATTCAGTCGAAAAAAAATTGAAAAATATTAAAAAGCGTATATATATATATATATATATATATATATGAATCCTAACTTAAATTGAATATCGTTTAACAAACAATATTTGAATATGTACCTCATGTAGTTCTCAACCTATCAATTCAGATCCGCAAATATCAACGAATCAATCAATTATAAAAAAAAGGATAGTCCATTATGCATGTGAGGACTTATAAATATGTGTGTAAATAATCTCTTCTTTAAAAGCTTCCTCGCGAGCCCTTTTAATTTTTCCGTCACATTTGTTTACTTGCTTGAGAAGAGATCCTTTTCTATAGTACTATTTGTATGATTGTATATTTGCATCATTTGTTTATGTTTGTATAAATGGGAAACATATTTTATTAAAAGGAAAGGGATCAAAACAAAACTTTTGAAATGTTTGCAAGCTTCAGAAAACAAAGAAGTCGTATCCCATGAAAATTGATAATACGGAGATTAAGGGGTTGTGACTTGTGAAAGTGATGAAGGAACGAAACTATAAGTGGTTTTTCTAATCTATCAATAGTGTCAATAGTGCCGACGACAATAGCGGCAATAGTTACCCTCCGAAATAGCCTTCACTATCTCGACGGTAAGATTTGGGTGATCGACGACGAAAACCTTGAACTCAGCAGAGTAAGAAATCGTAGTTCTATTGGTTTTGATAACAGTGAAGGCGGCATCACTGAGGGCTTTGTCAAATGGAATTTGGGCGAGCTCAAGAACTTTTAGAACATTCGAAGAGTCAAGAGATGATATAAGCACATCTCTGCATAGGTCGCGCAGATGCGGAATCTCATATTTGTCGGCTGCACGATAGAGTGACCTAACGTGTTGCTTTGCTTTCTGTGAAAGCATAGAGCCGTCGCTGTAGATGAACTCAACGAGAGCCTCTAATTCTTCTTGTTTCAGCTCCGAGAGAGTGATTGTCTCCAACACGGGCGAAGCCTTGCCTTCGTCTGATTCAAACATCTTCTTAAAAACCTCTGATCTTGCAGACTATAAAAAATAGAATATTCCACATATATGAAGGAACGTTAATGATTCACCATTCATATAAGAGCATTATAGGAATATTTTGACCGAATCAGATAATAACCATAAGCAAAATTAAGGAGGAGGAGAAGAAGTAAAGACCAGAAGAAGCTTATGGGCAGAGATAGCTCCCCATCCTGGCTGTCACATGCCTTTAGTAGTACATCGGCTTGCTGTTTCTTAAAAATATTTACTATTCCATCCCAGAAACGCTCTTTGTTTGTTTGTGTCGACATAGATCTTTATAACTTAGATTTGATCTGCCAAACAACTGTAGCTTAGGTCAAATATATAAAGCCTAGAAAGTCATAATTACTCTTTAATATAATAAATTATTTGCCGTCTTCCACTTTTGGAAGATCAATAAAATCGACAAATTATGGAAATATATATATATATATATATATATATATATATATTTTTTTTTTTGAAAGAAGGTTTTCTATTAATAAAATTTGCAAAGAGAAAAATTATGTAAATATATATTGAAGATCTTAAAAAACAAATCTAAAAAGTTATAGATAATTACCAATATCTTAGTTTAGGAAATTATCTTTATTTATGAGTGTACTAGCTAAATGTTAATTGTGAATGCATGACAAGCTGTTAAATTCGGACTTATCATGAGCTTCCAACTCAAAACCAATTGGCAATGAGTGGATTAGCTCTTACCCTTTATATATTAGTTCATTATTTCTCCAACTACCGATGTGGGACTTATCTCATTAACACCCCACCTCACGCTCAAGCCCGTCTAACTTGAAGCGTGGGCAATTGTGGGAACAACATCCACGGGGTGGTCCAACATCGGGTGGCTCTGATATCATGTTAAATTCGGGCTTATCATGGGCTTCCAACTCAAAACCAATGGCAATGAGTGGATTGGCATTAACACAAGCCTTTATTAATTATTATGAATGTTTTAATTTCATAAGATTGAGATTTTAGAAAGAAAAAAAGGGAAATTTTGAATACGCACGTGTAATATACATGAGCCCTAACTAAAACCAATTTGTTTAACACATAAATTCAAGTAGTTCTCAACTTATAAATTCAGATCCGCAAGGTCAGAAAGTCAATCAATTATAAAAATAAATCAAATAACGCAATTGGTAGAATCACAATTTTCACGTACAGAGCAAAACATATGAATGGAGGAAGCGGTCGGAGGCACAACCAAAGGTCTTAAGAGGCAACAATTATTTGACCGGAGCAATCAAACTAATATGAAAAAAAAAAAGTGTGTTGCGTTTATTGTTAAAACATGAAACGTATTTATACAACACCTAAGTCAGTCACTAACCAACTAGGATTTATCTAACTAATTGATTAATTTAAAATTTTGATTTTATTTTATCTAGAGTTGAAAATTTTATTTGTTTTAGATTATTTTAGTTTTTAATTTTATTTATTATTGAAAGTTAACCTCTTTATTGATGATAACAAGATGCAAAAGATCAAAACTATATATCTATTGTGAGCCAGTATGAAGAAACTGAATCGATATACACCAATTCTGAAATGATGATTCTTTGTTATCCTCGCTAATTTATCTGTTTGCTCGTTCTCCTTACCGGGATAAGGGTGATACTAAAGTTATCGAAATGCTCTTTATATTAGTCGAATTCTTCAAGATGTGTCAAGAAAACTGGCCGCTTTAACTAAGTTGAGACAATCTTGATCAAATTCGAACAGTCTGTCACAAAGTTAACTGTAGTATTTTGTAATTTACTCATATAAAATTTTATTAATTTAATTTAGATTTAATGAAATTTAACTATTAAAAGTTTAGCTATAAGAATACTTTAAATTTATTTTTCGGTTTAACTTTTTTTTATTAATTTAATTTAGATTTAATGAAATTTAACTATTTTAGAAGTAGTTAATAATTTAACCATTAATTACTCTCATACTTTTATATAAACTAGGTTTTTCACCCACGCTACACGTGGGGAACTTTTAATCTAATTTTGTGAAATTATATAATCAAGAATATATAGTCAATAATATTTGTTGAAATATTATTTTTATATTCATAATAGTAATAATATATATATATATAATAACTAAATTTACATATTATCAATTAATAAGCAATTTAATTTAAAATCAAGATAACTTAGGTGACAAATATGTTAAATAAAAATAATATATAAATTCTTTATTCATTGATAATATGTAAATTTAGTTATTGATAGTTTAATAAAATTATAATCTGTCTTTTTAGTATATTTACCAACATTTTTTTTAAATTTATAATTTTTATTGATTAATTATATGTATATAAACTTTAGTTTGTCTTTGAAAAGTTACTGATGATTATATCTATATGCAAACTTTCTAAAACATAATCCAATAACTTCTTTTACATCACATCATATTTTTTCTCTTAAGGTATAAATGAACTCTCATTATTTTTTATTTTCTTTAGAAATCCATCAAATCTCTTAATTAAAATCGCAACTTCAATTTTTTTTTAAGTGGCTCTAAAGTCTAATCATGAAAATAAAACTAACTTACTCAATTCAAGTCATTAGAATCATCTTCATGCTTGTCTTATAACTTTTTATATAAAGTTAAAAAAGCTATTAATATTTTGGTAATATATGAAAGATTATTATAGATTATAATTAGATAATAAAAAATAAAGAAGAACTAAATACTTTGAGTTCATCGTTACATTTAATCCAATATTTTATGAAAGAAACGATAACTAAATCAGTTTGTAAATTAAGCAAAGTGAAACTAATATTTAAAATTATAATGTTTCATAATCTTATATTAAGTTGATTTTTGTTTAATACAAATTTATAGATAATTCTATTTTTATGTATTTTCTATTAGAATTAAATTAAAAAATTTAGAAAATTTCTTAATTTAAAAAGTTGATGTGGAATGATACTCTTGATTGTTTTAAATTTTAAATCCTATGTTCACACTTTCAGTAGCATTTAGCGTCAACTTTTATATTTCAAATATTGAAAAGCTTAAATATATGATATTTATTTTTAAATTATAGAAAACAAAAATCAACTAAAGCTTCAAAAACGAAACTTTTATAATTTCAAGATATATTTCTCTGCAAATTTACAATCCCATATTGATTAATGAAATTTCTTTTTTTTTTGTTTTTTTTTTATCATCTTTCATGTTTATAATATTGTTTCAGAATTTAAAAAAAAAATCTAATAACTAAATCAAAATATACAAAATATAATTAACTAATTTGAATATTTAATTGGTCATTTATATAAAAAATTTTAAAGGTATATAAAATCAATTTTATTAGTAATATTTAATTGGTTAATTTAGTAACCTTATAGGGTATATAATGTCAATCTTATTAGTATAAGATTTAAGTAAAACTACTATCTTAACTAAGAAATAATTCTATACATAATTTTAGTTATTATATTTGATCTATATTTTTTTGTCACCGATGTTTAAGATAATTCCCAATTACTAATAGAATTTGTAGATATTTTTCTTACTTTCTCTATTACTTTAATAGTCTTATATACAATTATATTTATTATATTAATTTATCACCAATATTTATTATAGGTTATATATAGTTAACTATACAAATGAGATAATTAATTTGAATTATAAAATTTTTCTAATCCAATACTAAGTTGATTTTCTATTTAATATAAATTTATAGATAATTTCTTTATCTTATATATTATATTAGAAAGTTTCCAAATTAAAAATTAAGTTGGTTTTATTAATATAACTTTATTGATATTTTTCTTATCTTATATTTTACATTGGAAAGTTTCCTAATCTAACATTTACTTGATTTTTTGTTTAATATAAATTTATAGATAATTTCCTTATCTTATGATTTTTTCTATTAATAATACAATTATAAAATTAGTAATTTTCTTGAACTTGAATAATGATGTGGAATAATACCATTGTTATAAATTATAAATCCTAGGTGGGCACTAAAACTTTATAATTTTTTTTTTTTATATATTCTTATATGTAGTTTTTAATTAAATTGTTTTTTTTTTCACCATTGTAGATTATATAGAGATAATTATACAAATGAGATAATTATTTTAAACTAAAAAAATTCCTAATCTAATATTAAGTTGATTTTTATTCAATAAAAATTTATAGATAATTTCCTTAACTTATATTTCAAATTAGAAAGTTTTTTAATCTAATATTAAGTTATTTTTTTCTTAATATAAATTTATTGTTAATTTCCTTATCTTATGGATTTTTCTATTAACAATACAATTATAAACTTTAGAAAATTTCTTCAATTTAAATGTTGATGTGGAATGCTACTATTGGTTATCTTAAAATTAAAATCCTATGTGGACACCCTTAAAGCACTATAGCTTCAACTTTTATATATTTATAGATTCCGACGTGTACGTTCGCTCAATAAATACTCCAGTGAAGCTTACAAGTTTAACTGCCAAGTCTTAACAATAACCATTACCAGCACTCCTAGGCACCATTTCTGACTCTTGGTTTTTTTCATTTGATGATTTGAAGGGTATTGAGATTCTCTACACGCTGATTAGAGGATTCTTCAATCGTTAGACGCAGTCTGTTTACACGTCTTGAAATACGACGGACATCAATGACCTTTAATTTTAAAACAGAATGGCACATCATAACCTATTCCGAAAACGCCTTGCAGCCTGAAAGGTCAACCTCTTTAAGATATTGTCATTTATGTTAAAGCTATTTCACATCAAGTGCATAAGTAGGATTACTGACAAAGGAATGTCAATGGTAATCAACCTTTTGAAAAGAAGCATTTCCGCATGCAGAGATCCCTGGTTCATTCAACGATATGAAGAAGATTATTAATAATCTAGATTTTAATTATGAGAGGATCCATGTATGTCCTAACGACTCCATGCTCTATTGGGGAGAGGATTCTTCTAAAGAAAAATGTAAGGTGTGTGATAAAACGAGGTGGAAAGCATTATAAGCAACAACCGGTCAAGGAAGCAGAGCAAAACGAAAGAAGAAACAACCTGCCAAAGTTTTAAGGTATTTTCCTTTAAAACCACGCCTCCAACGCTTATTTATGTCATCAAAGACTGCTGAGCATATGAGATGGCATGCTGAATCAGAGAACAAAGATGGTAAATTGAGACATCGAAGGGATGAAGCAGCTTGGAAGCAATTTAACCAACAATTTAAAGAGTTTGCATCAGAGCCAAGAAATGTAAGGCTAGAATTAGCAGCTAATGGGTTTAATCCGTATGGTTCTAAGACCACCGGTCATAGTATATGGCCTGTCATGTTATTCCCGTATAACTTGCCGCATTGGATGGCTATGAAACAAACATCAATGATCCTCTCAATGATAATCCCTAGGAAACAACAACCTGGTAATGATATTGATATATACTTGCAACCCCTTATCCAAGAGTTAAGAGAGCTTTGGTCAGATGGAGTGCCGACCTTCGATGCATCTTTAAAAGACACTTTTGTCATGCGTGCAGTATTGTTATGGACAATTAGTGACTTTCCAGGACTTGATAGTTTGTCTGGGTGGAACACACACAGGATTAACATGTCCATCTTGTAATTATGATGCTAAAAAGATCCATCTACTTCATGGGCAGAAATACTGTTTTATGGGACAGGCGTTTTCTTCCTGAAGATCATAATTTTAGAACAGATTTGGAGCATTTTGATGGTGAGATTGAAACAAGGGCTCCTCCTGTACACCATCAGGAACTGTGATTCTGCAACAAATGGAAAATGTTGATGTTACTTTTGGGAAGATTGTAGAATATGTTGGAATGAAGAGGAAACGCGAAACCAAACAGTGGAAGAAGAGAAGTATTTTTTTCAAGTTACCATATTGGGAACAACTTCTCTTGCGTCACAATCTGGATGTGATGCACATTGAGAAGAATGTTTTTGATAATATCTTATATACAATACTGGATGACAAAGGAAAGTCAAAAGACCATTTTAATGCCAGAAATGATCTGAAAAGGTTTGGTATACGTGAGGAATTGTGGCCTGAAAAAAATGGAAAATATATTCCAGCATGTTTTACATTGACTAAGGATGAGAAAAATAGATTTCTGAGTGTCTTGAAGAATGTAAGGCTCCCAGATGGATATGGCTCAAATATTTCTAAGTGTGTTGATATGAAACAACAAAAATTATGGGATTGAAGACTCATGATTGTCACATTTTAATGTGTCAATTGTTGTCTATCTCCTTACGTAATGTGTTACCTCCGGAGGTTTCATTTGTTATCACAGAGTTATGTCAGTTTTTTAGGGAAATTAGTTCAAAGACATTTGATGAGAAAGATGTGGATAAGCTGCAAGAGCATATTACTGTTACATTATGCCATTTAGAAATGATTTTCCCTCCATCATTCTTCACCGTTATGGTGCATTTGATCATCCATCTCACAGAAGAAGTTAAACTCGGAAGCCCTATTCAGTTTAGATGGACGTATCCAGTTGAACGGATATTAGGACGTTTTAAAGCATATGTAAGAAACCGAGCTCAACCTGAAGGATCCATTTGTGAGCAGTATATAGCTGATGAGTGCATTACATTTTGCTCTATGTATCTTGAGGGAATGGAAACATGCTTTAACCGAGTTAGGAGAGTGGATGATCAACCCATGGTGGATCATGACTTAGGTTATGAGTCGCAGATTCCACTTATCTTCCCTTCACTTGGGAAACCTGTTGGAGCTTCACCGTTGGAATCACTTAGTCTCATTGAACTTCAGCAGGCACACAGATATATCCTAGTCAATTGTTCATTTTTAGATGACTATCTCAAGTAAGTTTTCTATTTATTTGTTTCTAGTCATTTTTAGATGATTGATAGTTCATGACTATGTTTTTGAATGTTATATAGGTTACATAAGAGTGAGTTAATAAGAAAACAACCACGGCATAGAAAAAGAGGATCTGTGATGGATATAGATCGACTTGTGCATTTGAAATTCAATGGATGGCTCAAGGAAAAAGTAGAGAAAAATGAATTTGAGGGTACTTCTGCCGATGTTTATTGTCTTGCACTAGGTCCGAGTCTTAACGTTGTAAAATTTTCAGCATATAACATCAATGGTTTCAAGTTTTGAACTTTAGAGAGAGATCAAGATCTGAAAACTCAGGCTAGTGGAGTTTTTGTGTCAGCAGAAACTACAAGTTACGCAAGTTCTCGAGATCGTAATCCTAGAGCTGGAGATGTTTCCTACTATGGGAAACTCATTGAAATTCTGGAACTGAACTACTATGACTCATTTAGAGTTGTGTTGTTCAAGTGTAAATGGGCAGATACTCGTGATGATAGAGAATATAAGAAAGATGATTTTGGTCACACTTTGGTAAATTTCTCTCGTTTGATACACACTGGAATGGGTGAGGAAGATGAACCTTATGTGTTAGCTTCTCAGGCAAGGTTGGTTTATTATGTAGAAAATCCACGAGAACCAGGATGGACTGTTGTTGTACATGTCAATCCAAGAGACTTGTATGATATGGGTGATTCAACTAGCTCAGATGAAATACCTCCTGAAACTGTATTGGAAGATCCTCTAATTCAAAGTTCATTGATTATGTCTGATAATGTTGCTAATGTTAGATTAGTGAGAGACTTAGATCTTGATCTGTTTGACAATACTGAGGTAGATTTTCTTGCTAATGTGATTTCATATTGTTTTTTCTTATGCTCTAAATGATTTATATGATTTTGTCTCTAACGTATATTATTTTCTGATCTCACAGGTTTAGTCATGTCTAATGAAGATATCTTGGCTCCACCACCTCTTGCACCAGAATTAGCAAGTGGGAAATGGAAAGTTCGGTTCATATGTTGGTTTGAGTTTGACTTGAATTTGAGTTTGGTCTTGTTTTGATAATATTTGAATGACTTGACTTTTATTGTTTTTTTAGATGTTCAAGGCAACATTACACATGAAACTATTTCTGGAAAGCAGGTTTGGAGCATGCAGAATCGTCGAGTCATTGTTGATTTTAATCGCAGAGGACAACCTATTAAAGATTCAGGTGGTTTGCTTGGTACGTGGTTGGGTTCTCTGAGCTACGATTTTCAACTGATACCCACAAACTACACTGGTTGGAGGTTAGTTCCTGCTCATAAAAAGGAAAATGCATGGAAAGTGATTCAGGTATCTATTAGAAACTCAATACATTTATTCAATTATAAAGTAATGTTGCTGGGTTCTCTTGAGCTATGGGATTTTTTTGTTACAGAGAAAATTCTGGTTCGATGATGCAAATAGGAGGAAAAAGTATGTGATATCTGCTTTAGGAGGGAGATGTAAGGACTTAAAGAAACACATTTGGAAGATCTATAAGCAAAATACTCCACATGAAGCAATTGATGCGAGACCACCATTTATACCAAAGGATCAGTGGACGGATTTCGTTTATACCAAGTTCTCTGATCAAACCAAGGTAAATATCAAAGTATATGTATCTATTTCACACAAAACTCTATGTAATATCTCACACAAAAGTCTTTTTGTTATAGAAATTAAGCGAACGTAATAAAACAAATCGAAGCTTCTTAAAGATAGGACACGCACTTGGGAGAAAAACTATAGCAAGGAAAGCTGATGAAATGGTAACTTGTTATACATAGAGTTTGTTAATTTTTCACATGCGCTTCTGATTTTGTTTCACCATTTTTCAGGAAGAAGAGACAGGTGTTGAACCAAGCAGAGGTGAACTTTTCATTGCATCAAGGACGAGAGTAGATGGAAGTATGGTTTGCGAGGAAGCAAGAGTATATGCGGTTAGTTAATTGAATCCTTTTGTTTGATGCTGTGTATGGAACTTTTATATGCTGTGTGATTTTTTATAGGAGAAAGTCAAAGAAGCTATGAATCAGGAAGTTCCAGGTGGTGAAACAGATGCTTTTTCTCAAGTTTTTGGTCCCGAGCGTTCAGGACGTGTTCGATGCATAGGACGTGGGCCAACTCCATCTAAGTTCTTCTCTATTTCTAATAATGATATGGTTGAAATGAAGTCTCAAATGATGAAACTCCTAGTCCAAAATGCAGAGTTTGAAGCGATGAAGTCTCAAATGCAGAAACTCCAAGTTCAAAATGCAGAGTTGATATACGAGTTTTAAACCCTATTTCCCACTGCAAGTGCACAGCAATTCGTAGCAGTACTTAGGGGTCGATCCCACGAAGACCAAGTTCACACTTTGATTTAATGAGCTAAATTAAGAGCTAAGCCAATTCGATTGAGGATGATTTCGTGACTGGCAAGTCCTGAAAATAAATCGGTTGTGAAATAACAATTAAGCAAGCGTTAGGTCAAGGCAATTCACAAGAGATTCATATGATCAAACAACTATTCAGGCAATTAATAAGAACAAGTCTAGAACTCAAACTCAAGATAATATAAATTCACTCTCGTGATATCAACATCTTTATCTAACGACCTAAAAATCCTAACTCTCGTTGGTATTAGGAATCGCAGACAAGCCTTAACGAATGGGTTTAATTTGTTCACAATTCATCTACACATCTACTCTCGCAGGCATAAAATAAATTGCTCATCAAAGTTTCTTCTAGCAACCTAGCAACTCTCGCTGTCTAGATAAACCTAAGATCAGGAACAGATTGGCCAAATCGATTCAAGCAATAAGAACAACTAAGATGAAGACAATCGATTTGTATAACCTATTTTTGTTTAATCCTTAACTCATGAATTCCTTTGAGTAAACTAAGAAATCTACTCAGGCATAATCAAAGAAGAAAGAAAACAAAGCAATTGAATTAAGAGAATGCATAAAATCGATATTAAAATTACTAGGGTTCAGAAATTTTCTCAGAATTGTAGCAGAGATCTTCTCCCTTACAAAAGAAACTCTAGGTATTGAAAAGCTAAAAGCCAAAAGCCAAGAATAATCTCCTCAAAACTAAGACTAAAATAGAGTATATATATCGGATGTGATAGGCGGCTGCTCTCTTTCCTTTCGGGATTAGGATTAGGTTAAATCAACATTCCTTCATTTTCTCTGGATACACGGAGCAGGTGCTCGATAGAGGCCAAAATCGGGAGCAGGTGCTCGTCGGATGGAGTTGGTGATACTTCGCAGGATTTGCCTTCTTTTCTTCAATTCTGGTTCTTTTCTGTTCCAAAGGCTCCAAATGCTCCAAACTCCAATAGCAGCACCTTAAACACCTAAAATCACCTGAAATATACTCAAAAACCATAGAAAGTAATTAGATATAAGGGTTAGTAAGGGTAAAAAATCCCAACATATCAATTCCCCCATACTTGGATATTTGTTTGTCCTCAAACAAAACTAAAATCAAGACGTAGAGAAATCGGTGGAGACTCACAAAATCTCAGAAACCATGAATAGACCAATATCTGCAGATCACATACCTTAGAATAAGAGATACACAGCCTTACCAAAAACCTCCCCAACAAAGTTCACCAACCTCAAACCGTACGGCTTACAATCCCAGAAAAATCTAAGTTCAAGATAATAGACTCTCTACATTCAATTAGAGGTGGCGTGAGCTTCTTGTTAAAAACACTAGCTTAGTAAAACGAGGCTTGGTAAAGATGATGCTATCATTTCATGGTGGAGCTTAGAGAATTTAGGGTTACCGTATCCTAGAAAGAGTGCAGCATATCGCACAAAACGGCAAGGGAGAATAGACTCATTGATGTCCACAACCTCTAATTCACTCTCCTCCTTATAAATTAGCTCTTCAAATTGGTCCTTCTTTCCTTGTTTTCTTGCGATTGGCTCATGCTTCAGGACACACTTTTGAGTTACAAACTCTCCACCCCATATCCTTGAGCTACTAGCTCGGTTTTTTTTTTTGAAACAAATTGCAGATAAGGGGGCTTTACTTTGTGTGTGTCCCTTGTCGAAATGTGATCCTTTTTGTCCTCGTACCCCAGCTGGTCATTTTTATACTTTTCTCTCTTCTGGACATCGTGGAGCAGGTGCTCCCAACTAGCGAGCATGTGCTCGCAAATTTTTCCTAGCTTTCTCATGTCGTCTTCTTCAGGGAGAGTGAATCAGAAGCTGTGTTAACCTTTTCTCCCCGACCTTTTTGCACATATTTGCATAGATGAGAAAGAAAAATACAAGTGCATGTGGTACAAAATAAAAGGTTAGGATCAGGGTGAGGTACTAACTAAAAGCTAGCTATTCAGGATTAGCAAGAGTGGCAAAAGGGATAAGAAGTCCTGAATATATGATGTAACACGTTTTCTAATCCTAGTGCCTATAACAAGAAGAATTAAAGTCCAAATTATGTCCAGATAAAATAGAGTCTAAAGCCTATCCGATGAAACCTTAAAGGGATTGAAATTTTCTGGCCTTAGGAAGGATCCGAATGTGGAGCTCGAAATTCTGCAGCAATGTTCACTAGAAAGCAGGTCAAATTCATAAGTGGTTAAAAACTCATCATAGATTTTGGTCATAATCTCCACAAATTTTTATTTGATCCTTATAACAGACTGACTCAAAATAAAGAAAATAACAGGAAACAAAGTGCATACCCGATATGATCCTCCTCCAGACTTACTTCACACCGTCTCTGTGTGAGAATAAACTAGAGGAGCAAACAAAAGAAAACAACGAAAACAAAGAAATCAAAGAAAACAGATAGAACAAAGAGATAGAGAAAGGTATGGTCCGTCAATGAGTAGGTGCATCCTCAGGGCTCTCGCTCCGTGCTCGTCCGGTACTTCTGCGGCGTCGGGGTGTCTCTCAGATGGGCTCGTCGCAGCTGTTGCGGAATGATGACAACATCCACTGGAGAGTCTCTGGAGAATCCGCTGCATGAGGGAGTTCTTCTTACGCTGCGAAGCGATCATCCATCTTTGGTACTCAGCAGAATCGGCCTCATCAGAGATCAGAGGTAGTTCAAACTCGCTAGAGTCAGCAGAAGTGGAGTGGGGATGAGGCTGTGGGGTACCGTGGATGAAATCGTCCTCCAGGTGAGGCGTGTGTCCATGAGAAGAGCTGGCAAATGCAGGGGCGGAGAAGGAGGGGTGTGTGCCTGAAGGGATTTGTTCAGGTTTTAATCGGATTAAAACAGCCCTAACAACATCCTAACCCACGGATCGTGTTAATTGAATCTTTGATGGATCTCGAACATACCTGGAGATTTGCAGCGGAAGGAGAACAGGTAATCGAGATAATCAAGCGCCTCAAGTGCTGCACCTCTACAGAAGTCCACACGCACACAAACTGGACGACGGGATGCTAGTACCGGAGCGAACGATTCGCCTTCGGGTTTTCTGAAACGTTTTCTCTGTTTTCTGTGATTTTCTCAAGCTTCCAAGAGCTTCACTTGTGTATCTTACTCGAGCAGCCCTCATATCATATATATAGGCTGGAGTTGCCGACAGGTGTCGATCGACACCCACCATTGGTGTCGATCGACACCCTCACAGAAAGTCAAACATCGAGAAGACGATGCCGACAGGTGTCGATCGACACCCACCATTAGTGTCGATCGACACCCTCATAGAAAAACGATATCGACGTATATCTTATATACGTTGATCATAATCATTACTCTAATGATCAAAACCCAATTTATATTATCCAGTTTGCTTAGGTGTGTGACCCTATAGGATCATATGATAATGGTAATGAGTTCATAACTCATAAGTTATAAGCGGCTTCTAGCAAAACATTATAACCGTCCAATATCATATGATTGTCTTATCTTGACATCACGACTCTACTAGAGTAAATACATGTCTGATTTCAGGACATTCCCTTCAATCTCCCACTTGTACTGGAATCAACTATTCCCATAATCCCTTTGTCTCTATATCTCGATCTGGCATAAGGCAAGAACTCGTGTCATCCTTAATCAACCAAACCATGTTTATCGAACTCCGATTTATACTGATAAAAGACAAACAATTGACATTCAATCCGTTTGAGCGCGGCCACGCATTTCCAGTATCAAATCTTCGATAGGCCCAGAGATATTTATCTCCCGTTATATGGGAGGGACAAATTCCATCTTGTTCCATCCCTGTTTCCTACACACTTCATAATATGCCCAATCAATGCCTTTATAGCCACCAGTTACGGCTGACGTTTGACAAGGTCAAAGCATACCAATTCATATGTAAGAAAACATGATGAACTCAGGTCAAAGGACTATACTCTATAGTCGTAATGAGAAACTCTTATGACACTCATATAACAATCTTGTAGAGTTCTCATTAGCGGGTCATGTCCGATCATGTGTTCTCTAACACATATCTATGTGATTGACTTTAATACTCCTATTAATGACTCCATGAAACTTAGTCATCAGTCACCTCACATACTAGTCTCACGCGGTTATCAATGTCCAACTTTGATAACCTCGACTATGGACACAAATAATTTATGTCATCTATCACTTATAGAGTTTCATGATCAAATCACGTATTTGATGATCTATAAGAGTGCCATAAATTACTCTTGGACAATTATTTAATAACACCATTAAATAACAATGAAACAATTTCATTAAATAAAACAACCAAATGTATGTTTACATGAACATCAAAATACAAATATGATAACTCCCACTAAAACAAGATTACTGCTTAAGGAATCTAATGCCTATAGCAGCTGCATGACTCTCATGCTTCGGTCGTGGGAGTGGTTTAGTCAACGGGTCAGCAACGTTCTCGTCTGTCGGAACTCTGCTGATCTTGACGTCACCTCTCTCAATGATATCACGAATCAGATGATATCTCCTCTCAATGTGTTTGGATTTCTGATGTGATCTGGGCTCCTTAGCCTGAGCTATGGCTCCATTGTTGTCACAAAACAATGCCACAGGCTCAGAAATGCTAGGAATCACACCAAGCTCAGTAATGAACTTCCTAATCCAAACAGCCTCCTTCGCCGCTTCAGAAGCAGCGATGTATTCAGCCTCGGTCGTTGAGTCCGCCACGGTGCTCTGCTTGGAACTCTTCCAACTAACTGCACCTCCATTCAGACAGAAGACGTAACCAGACTGAGATCGGAAATCGTCTCTATCTGTCTGAAAGCTGGCGTCCGTATAACCACTCACTACAAGCTCATCACTTCCTCCGTACACTAAGAACTTATCCTTGGTATTTCTCAAATACTTTAGGATTGTCTTGATGGCAGTCCAGTGACTCTCACCGGGATCTGATTGGTATCGACTCGTCATGCTTAAAGCACAAGCAACATCTGGACGAGTACAAAGCATGGCATACATAATAGATCCTACTGCAGAAGCAAAAGGAATCCTACTCATGCGCTCTCGCTCAGCAGGTGTCGAAGGACACTGCTTCTTGCTGAGAGTAATGCCATGAGACATCGGAAGCAAGCCCTTCTTGGAATCATGCATGTTGAACCTGTGTAGAACCTTATCGATATAAGTGTCCTGGCACAGTCCAATCAGCCTCTTTGATCTATCTCTATAGATCCTTATTCCAAGAATATAGGCGGCTTCACCCATATCTTTCATCGAGAAACAACTTCCGAGCCAGTCCTTTACTGACTGAAGTAACGGAATATCATCTCCTATGAGAAGTATGTCGTCTACATACAATACGAGAAATGCAACTGCGCTCCCACTAGTCTTCTTGTAAACGCAAGGTTCCTCTTCGTTTCTGATGAAGTTAAACTTTTTAACTGCTTCATCAAAACGTAGGTTCCAACTCCGAGATGCTTGTTTCAATCCATAAATGGATTTATGAAGCTTGCATACTTTCCCAGCAGCATTAGGATCAATGAAACCAGGAGGTTGTGTCATGTACACATCCTCCTCCAGAATCCCGTTAAGGAAAGCTGTTTTCACATCCATTTGCCAAATCTCATAATCATAATGAGCGGCTGTTGCTAGGAGAATCCGAATAGATTTAAGCATAGCGACTGGGGAATAGGTTTCATCATAGTCAACACCTTGAACTTGTTTGAAACCTTTTGCCACCAACCTAGCTTTGTAAATCTGAACGTTTCCATCCACATCGATCTTCTTCTTGAAGACCCATTTACACTCAATGGCTTTTACACCATCAGGTAAATCACCCAAAGTCCATACGTGGTTTTGTGACATGGAACCGATTTCGGATTCAGCGGCTTTAAACCACTTTTCGGAGTCAGGGCCCATCATTGCTTCTTCGAAAGTCGCAGGTTCGTCACTGTCAATGATCAAGAGATCATGACAATTAGTCACAAGAAATCCATATCTCTCGGGCTCTTGACGAATCCTTTCGGATCTGCGAACTTCTGGCATCACAGGTTCGGACTCTACAACTCTTTGTAGATCCAGTCGCTGCTCTTCCTCGAAAGGTTGAGCAGGCTCCTGTGATTCTCGAACTTCTTCGAGTTGTACTTTACTCCCACTGTTCTTCTTGGAAAGAAATTCTCTCTCAAGAAAAACACAGTTCTTAGCAACAAACACTTTGTTCTCAGAACGGTTGTAAAAGTAGTAAGCCTTGGTTTCCTTAGGATAACCAACGAAGTAGCACTTATCAGATTTGGGTTCAAGCTTATCAGATATCAACCGCTTGACATAAGCTTCACAACCCCAAATTTTAAGAAAAGACAATCTTGGAACTTTTCCAGCCACATCTCATATGGCGTCTTCTCGACTGATTTTGATGGAACTCTGTTTAGCGTAAACGCAGACGTTTCTAGAGCGTATCCCCAAAAGGATAATGGAAGATCTACTTGACTCATCATCGATCGAACCATATCTAATAAAGTCCGATTCCTCCTTTCAGACACACCATTCCACTGAGGTGTTCCAGGAGGAGTGAGTTGTGAAACAATTCCACAGTTACTCAGATGATCACTGAACTCCTGGCTTAAGTACTCACCTCCACGATCTGATCGAAGAGCTTTGATACTTTTGCCAAGTTGGTTCTGTACTTCATTTTGGAACTCCTTGAACTTTTCAAAGGATTCCGATTTATGTTTCATTAAATAGACATAACCATATCTACTGAAGTCATCAGTAAACGTGATGAAGTACTGAAAGTTTCCTCTAGCACTAACACTCATTGGACCACATACATCGGTATGTATTAGTCCCAATAGGTCACCGGCCCTTTCATTAAACTTGTTGAAAGGAGCCTTTGTCATTTTGCCCAATAAGCAGGATTCACACTTCTCAAATGATTCAAAATCAAATGAGTCCAAAAGTCCATCTTTATGAAGCTTTTGAATCCTTTTCTCATTGATGTGGCCCAAACGACAATGCCAGAGAAACGTAGGGTTCGAGTCATTGGTTCTTAACCGTTTGGCATTTATGTTATAGACAGGCAAAGATTGGTTAAGAATATAAAGTCCATTCTCTAATGGAGCGCTACCATAAAACATTTCATTACGATCAAAAGAACAACACTTGTTTTTAATCGAAAAATGAAAGTCTTCTAAATCCAAAACAGGAATAGAAATGATGTTTCTGCTTATAGCAGGTACATAGTAGCAATTATTCAATTCTAAAACCAAGCCTGACGGCAAAGACAAATGATAAGTTCCTACGGCCAATGCAGCAACTCTTGCTCCATTCCCAACGCGTAGGTCCACTTGTCCCTTCTCCAGCGTTCTACTGTTGCTTAGACCCTGCATATTTGTACAAATATGAGCGCCACAGCCGGTATCTAATACCCAAGACTTAGAACCTGAAGTAGTAACATTTACTTCTATAACATAGATACCTGAAGAAGTCGTCTCATACGTCTTCTTCGAGTTCTTTAGATCTCCAAGATACTCTTTGCAATTTCTCTTCCAATGCCCAGACTTATTGCAGTAATGGCATTTATCAGCATCAGTAGGGCCGCGTTTGGGTTTGGAAGAAGTCTCAGGCTTATCCTGATTCTCAATCTGGAATGCCTTAGCTTTTCCTTTACCCTTAGCATGTTTCTTAAACTTTTTACCCCCTTGCCCCAAAAGTACATTAGGGGTGCCCTTTTTGATGTTTGGCTCAGCTGTCTTGAGCATGCCATGCAGTTCCGTCAAAGTCTTTGTCATGTTGTTCATGTTATAGTTCATGATAAACTGATCAAAGTTTGACGGCAACGACTGCAAAATGATGTCCGTAGCCAACTCTTGGCTAAGGGGACAATCCAGTTTTGCCAAGTTATCAATATAACCCATCATCTTAATGACATGTGGGCTAACTGGACCATCCTTTGGTAGCCTGCACTCAATGAGAGACTTAACCGTCTGGTATCTCTCAGTTCGTGCTTGCTCCTGAAACATCCCTTTCAGGCTAGTGATCATCTCAACAGGTGACGCCACGTTCTCGTATTGCTTCTGCAAGTCCGAGTTCATGGTAGCCAGCATGAGACAACTCACATCGACCTCATCATTGGAATGCTTCTCCCAAGCATTCCTTTCAGCGTGTCCGGCATTGGATTTCGGTTTCTCAGGGAGAACCTTCTCAAGGACATATTCCTTTTTCTTCTGCTTGAGAACAATTCTCAAGTTCCGATACCATTCAAGGAAGTTCGATCCATTTAGCTTGTCCTTCTCAAGGACGGATCGAAGCGAGAATGTGTTTCTGTGAGGGGAGCTAGCCATAGCTGAAAAAACACAAAATGAGAGTTTAGTTTCGATGTTCAAGAAATGAGAAATCTTAACAATTAAGAAACTCACATTATATTCAAAACAATTTTCCTCAATTGAATATAATGATCCAAGATCCATATTTCACAAAAATTTGAGTGAGCTTTGGCCCATCGCCCAAACTTTTAGCTATTTAGGTAAGCAACACTTTGCTAATTATATCATATATAATTCTTGTCTCGGATTAATATCTTATATCAAATCCGATCCTATATCTCTGAGCCCAAAACTATTTTGATAGCCCAGTTAAGCAAACCAATCTTTTAAGTCCGTAGTAACGATTACAACCTGCCTCACTCATGTAATTGCGGACACCCTGCTTTGGCAGACCCATCACACAATGAAACGAGCCTTGACAGTTGACAAGATTGGGAAGATATTAAGAGCTTAATATTTTGTTCGAGGAACTGAACCTTAAATCTAGTTTATATCAATTATATATCCTAGATATTTCAACTTGTTTTAAACCTTTAAAAATTCTTAAGTTAAACAAGCTAGGAACGCAAATTCTGAAGTGGTGTCGACCGACACCAGATCAGTGTCGATCGACACAACTAGTTTGTGTTGACCGACAGATTCCGATCCGGTTCAATCGCGATAAACCATTTAACCGATTAAACCGATCGAATCAATTTGCAAATAACCGACCGGTGTCGATCGACACTACATTAGTGTCGGTCGACACCAACCAAATCGGTTCAATGAACGATAACCGATTTACCGCTTGAACCGATCGCGATTACCCGGTTCAATCCAATTGAACCAAACGCGATGAACCGATTGGTGTCGATCGACACTACTTTTGTGTCGGTCGACACCAGTGGTTTGAGGAAACACGATCTTCGATCGTGACCTAAATGTTCACGCGAAAACCCGATCGGTGTCGATCGATACACACATGGTGTCGATCGACACCCGTTTCGCACAAGCCCTGGATTTAACGATTTATGCAACAAAAACAGTTTTTGAACATAATAATCTAGCAAGCAATCCTATATATATCATATATATCTCGTTTTGAATTCAACCAATTCAATTATAAGCTCCAGATTCAATAAAACAAACCGCTCTGATACCACTGAAGGGATTTGTTCAGGTTTTAATCGGATTAAAACAGCCCTAACAACATCCTAACCCACGGATCGTGTTAATTGAATCTTTGATGGATCTCGAACATACCTGGAGATTTGCAGCGGAAGGAGAACAGGTAATCGAGATAATCAAGCGCCTCAAGTGCTGCGCCTCTACAGAAGTCCACACGCACACAAACTGGACGACGGGATGCTAGTACCGGAGCGAACGATTCGCCTTCGGGTTTTCTGAAATGTTTTCTCTGTTTTCTGTGATTTTCTCAAGCTTCCAAGAGCTTCACTTGTGTATCTTACTCGAGCAGCCCTCATATCATATATATAGGCTGGAGTTGCCGACAGGTGTCGATCGACACCCACCATTGGTGTCGATCGACACCCTCACAGAAAGTCAAACATCGAGAAGACGATGCCGACAGGTGTCGATCGACACCCACCATTAGTGTCGATCGACACCCTCATAGAAAAACGATATCGACGTATATCTTATATACGTTGATCATAATCATTACTCTGATGATCAAAACCCAATTTATATTATCCAGTTTGCTTAGGTGTGTGACCCTATAGGATCATATGATAATGGTAATGAGTTCATAACTCATAAGTTATAAGCGGCTTCTAGCAAAACATTATAACCGTCCAATATCATATGATTGTCTTATCTTGACATCACGACTCTACTAGAGTAAATACATGTCTGATTTCAGGACATTCCCTTCAGTGCCATCATCCAAGAGAAGAACAAAATGAGAGAAACGGATGTCCCCAATGGAGTTGAGCTGCGTTTTCTCAGGGGCTGGAAGAAAAATGTGTTGCGGATGACCGTCGATGCCCGAGTACTTGTATAGATTCTGGCATGGTCCGGAAGGAGATAGTATGCCAGAGTGGAGGAGGTGTTGGATATCCATCCGCTCACCCTTCTCGATGTAGTTGAAGTAGGCGAGCTTGACGTGCGTAGTTTCGAAGTGTCCAGTGAGAAGACTTCCAATCCGCTCCGGTTGCTTCGTGGCCCTGTCTTTGATACTGCAGATCATCTCAGCAAAGTGCATGCCAAGGTTAGAGCGGTAAGTGGTCGGAGCATGTGCTCCGAGGACCAGAGCGTTCACTCCATGAGGGTTGACAATAAGATCACTGCAACCAAGATATAGCAGCATTAGTTCCTCCAAATGGACCTTGTTTCCGGCGGGGCGATTGAACACCATGTTGCTGAAGATCCGGGCGCAAATGTGGAGGGCGGGATGTCGGATGCTCGTCTGACTGGCTGCTCTGGACTTGTACGTGCCATGCGCGATCGTTTCCCAGAAGATAGGTGCTTCCGGAAACCGTTTGGGGAAATCGAGCTCCTGAACCTCATGTCGGAAGCCATACATCATGGTGAAGTGGACCATGGGAACGTCGAAGCGCCGTCCGCCTGCCTTGAATGTGAATGTTGCGCCGGCTAGAGTTCTGTTGGCTGGGTCCTTGTGAATGATCCGGGCGGTGGCGAGACATTGGCGGACGAGCTTCGGGTATAGAATCGATTCTTCAAAAGAGAAGGCGAGGCATTGAGCGTTGGAGAGGATCTTGGTGACGGAGTCGTAGAGGCCAAGCATATGCAATGTGTGGTGGCATACAAAATGGGTTGGCTCGAGCGTGAGCTCCAACATCTTGTTGTAGTAGGCAGCGTCCCGTTGATCCCAAACTTCGTCAGATTCAAGCGGCAGATATTCATCGGGAATGATGAACAGTTGTTTCTTCGGACGCGGCCACGGGTACAGCTATGGCGAGGGGGTAGATTCCTTGCCCTTACAGTGTGTAGAGTGGTTCTTGGGAGCCATGAGTACCTGCCAAAATCGAATAGTTAAGAGCGTAAGGGCTAGATGAAGATTCACAACCGAAACGCAAAAACAGATGCCGTGCACAATATGTTGCTAGTCTCCGCATCCGGGATGCCAGATGCTCATCTGACTGGCTGCTATGGACTTGTACGTGCCATGCACAATCGTTTCCCAGAAGATAGGTGCTTCCGGAAACCGTTTGGGGAAATCGAGCTCCTGAACCTCGTGCCGGAAGCCATATATCATGGTGAAGTCGACCATGGGAACGTCGAAGCGCCGTCCGCGTGCCTTGAATGTGAATGTTGCGCCGGCTAAAGTTCTGTTGGCTGGGTCTTTGTGAATGATCTGGGAGGTGGCGAGACATTAGCGGACGAGTTCCGGGTATAGAATCGATTCTTCAAAAGAGAAGGCGAGGCATTGAGCGTTAGAGAGGACCTTGGTGACGGAGTCGTAGAGGCCAAGCATATGCAATGTGTGGTGGCATACAAAATGGTTTGGCTCGAGCGTGAGCTCCAACATCTTGTTGTAGTAGGCAGCATCTCGTTGATCCCAAACTTCGTCGGATTCAAGCGGTAGATTTTCATCAGGAAGGATGAACAGTTGTTTCTCCGTACACGGCTACGGGTACAGCTATGGTGAGGGGGTAGATTCCTTGCCCTTACGGTGTGTAGAGTGGTTCTTGGGAGCCATGAGTACCTGCCAAAATCGAACAGTTAAGAGCATAAGGGCTAGATGAAGATTCACAACCGAAACGCAAAAACAGATGTCGTGCCCAATATTTTGCTAGTCTCCGATCAAAGTATGCGCGAGGTTATCACAAGGCAAACAAGTCTCAATTTTGGAACTCAAAAGCAAAACTCAACCATCTAAATCAAATCCGCCATTGGAGGTGACATCAAGCATCGAAATTTTGAATGTGAATCATTAATCCTCTAACATGTGTACTGGCAGATGCAATCCCATGAAAGGTTGAAAGAAAGCAAAATCGCAACCCAATACAAGCGAAAAGAGAGACTAAAACCCAAACTTGCTTCATCTATGGTGGATCGAGATATGGAAATCGAGAGCATACCTGTGCTCGGTTTGGGAAAACTAGAGTGGACTCGAGATCAGAGTGAGAAAGCACACAAAATCGACCCAAAAACCTTGAAAAACAGTTAAGGATTGAAAAAGCTGTGGAGAATGGGAGGTTTTGAAATCGGCGAGGGAGAGATATGGGGAGAGAGAATCGTGGAAGAAGAAGGGAAAAGAGAAGGGGGAAAGAATAAGGAAAAAAATAATAAAAAAGGAAAAAGTTTTTTGTTTTTTTTTTGTTAGTTTGAAAAAATGGGTGCTTGAAAATTGTTTTGAAATTTCCAGAAAACTTACGTGGAACGAGCATGTGCTCGGAACGGACAGCCGATTTCCATTCTCCCCCTTTTTTTTTGTTGGCCCATAAAATCTGAAATAAATAAAAACAAAACCAAAAATTAGTAGAAAAGAGAAATAAAAGGAAATATTTACACTTACCAGTGGCTTGCCTCCCACTCAGCGCTTGGTTTTAGTCGTTAGCTTGACTTGGTAAGCTGATCAGGCTTGAGGAGTTCGGTCAAAGCAAATTCTTCCCCGTCTCCGAGTTGTGTGTCAGCAAGGTAAGGCTTCAGTCTCTGTCCATTGACCACGAACTCCTCTCCTTTGTTGTTGAGCAAGACAATCGCTCCATATGGCTGAACGTCTTTGATGGTGAAAGGTCTGGACCATCTTGAGCGTAACTTCCTGGGAAACTGCTTCAGCCGAGAATTGTATAGTAGTGGTCGTTTGGAGCGAAGTTGCGGCGAGGATACGCTTGTTGTGGTACGCCTAAGTCCGCTCCTTGTAGATTTTGGAGTTTTCATAGGCGAGGTGTCTAATTTCCTGAAGCTCGTGTAGCTGCATCATGTGCCTTTCTGAAGCTGGTTTGATGTCGTAGTTGAGAAACTTGACTGCCTAGACGGCTTTGAATTCCAGCTTAACGGGGAGATGAAGCTTTGCCGTAGACGAGGTTGAATGGAGTGGTCCAGAGTGGCGTTTTGTAAGCTGTTTGGTACGCCCATAGAGCATCATCTAGCTTGGAAGCCCTTGATTTCTCGGTTGGATACCTTGACTTGAACGCTTAACACCGTTCTTGCGCAGCAGAGACTCAAAGATCTTGTTGATGAAGTGAGAGCCTCTATCGCTAATGACAACTCGCGGCACTCTGAACCTAGGGAAGAAGATGGACTTGAACATCTTGATCACGACCCATGCATCGTTAGTGGGACTCGCAATAGCCTCAACCCATTTGGACACGTAATCGACTGCCACGAGTATGTACTCGTTCCCAAAAGAAGATGGAAACAGGCCCATAAAATCTATTCCCCAGACATCAAACACCTCGACTTCAAGAATGAAGTTCTGTGGCATCTCATTGCGCTTACTGATGTTGCCCTATCGCTGGCATGAATCGCACCTGGAAACAAATCGCTGGGCATCCTTGAACATGGCCACCAGTATCCTGCTTGTAGCGCTTTGGAGACTGTCTTAAAGGTGGTGAAGTGACCAGCATAAGAGGAACCGTGGCAGTGAAATAGAATTTTCGGTATCTCTTCTTCAGTATAAGTATGGTTCATCCCAGAAGTAGTGGCGGACGTCCTTGAGAAATTTCTTCCTTTTGTATCCTACGAAGTTGCGCGGTTCCTGGTAAGAAGCTAGATAATTTGCTATTTCTCCAAACCAAGGTATGGAAGGATGCCTGGCGTGGTCGATTTGTGTGCAGAATTCTGCTTGAGTGGGTGCTCGCTGGACGGGAGCACGTGCTTCCTCGATCTGAAAAACACCCACATAATAGATCTGCTCTTCAGGGAGACTATCATCGAGAGGGATATCTGCGTCAATCCGAATTCTAGACAAGTGGTCGGCAGCTCCATTGTCTATCCCCTTCTTATCCTTAATTTTGAGATCAAATTCCTGTAGGAGAAAAAATCCATTTGAGCAGCCGCGGTTTGGCGTCCTTCTTGGTTAGCAGGTATTTGAGTGCCGCATGATCGGTGTGCACGATGACCTTAGTGCCGACAAGATAAGAGCAGAACTTCTCAAAAGCGAAAACAACAGCTAGAAGTTCCTTCTCGGTTGTCGCATACTTGCATTGGGCTTCATCCAGAGTTCAGTTGGCATAGTAGATGACATGGAGCTTCTTGTCTTTTCTCTGGCCGAGAACTGCACCAACGGCGTAGTCACTAGCGTCTGTCATTACTTCAAAGGGCAGGCTCCAATCCGGCGGTTGCACAATGGGTGCACTGATGAGGGCTCCTTTGATTGTGTGGAAGGCTTCGAGGCAAGCATCATCGAATTCGAACTTCACTTCTTTGTAAAGGAGGCGTGTGAGAGGCCTGGCAATTTTTGAGAAGTCTTTGATGAAGCGTCTGTAGAAACCCGCATGGCCTAAAAAGCTGCAGATTCCCTTGACTGATGTAGGCGGTTGTAAGTTCATCATGACTTTGATCTTAGCTTTGTCCACTTCGATTCCATCCTCTGAGATACAATGTCCGAGCACAATCCCGTTCCTAACCATGAAGTGACACTTCTCCCAATTCAGAACTAGGTGCTTTTCCTCGCATCGCTTGAGTACCCTGCATAGATTTGATAAACAGTCAGAGAAAGAGTTCTCGTACACCGAGAAGTCATCCATGAACACCTCCATGATATCTTCGATTAGGTCGGTAAAAATGGACATCATGCATCGCTGGAAAATTGTTGGGGCATTGCACAATCCGAACGGCATGCGACGGTATGCGAATGTGCCATAGGGACATGTGAATGTTGTCTTCTCCTGATCGTCCGGGTGGATATGTATCTGAAAGAAACCTGAGTAACTATCTAAAAAGCAATAGTATGGGTGGTTAGCAAGTCTTTCAAGCATCTGATCAATAAAAGGGAGAGGGAAATGATCCTTGCGAGTTGCAGCATTAAACTTACGGTAATCTATGCACATCATATGGCCGGTTACAGTCCTAGTCGATATCAGCTCATCCCTATCATTTTTAATGACAGTGATTCCTCTTTTCTTAGGGACTAAGTGAACAGGACTAACCCAAGTACTATCATAGATAGCATAAATAACTCCAGCTTCTAGAAATTTCATTATCTCCTTCTTTACAACATCTTTTACATTTGGATTTAGCCTCCTCTGTTGTTCTATAGAACTCATCGATTCATCTTCTAGATGTATCCTATGCATGCAAAGATCAGGAGAAATTCTAGGTATATCTGCAAGCGAGTAGCCTATAGTCTTTTTATACTTCTTAAGTTCACATAAGAGCAAGGCTACTTCCACATTGTTCAAGTCGGCATTTATGATCACAGGGTAGGTAGAGTTTGTTCCAAGAAATGCATACCTGATCCCGGCTGGTAGAGTTTTAAGTTCCAATTTAGGAGCTTTCAACTAGCTCATGAGGCTGTCGATTGGGTCAAGGGGTGGAGTAGGTGCTCGCGGAATTTGAGCGGGTGCTCCATCTGTTTCTGCCGATTTCTCTTCATCGTCCAGACTCATGTAAGCTACCATCTGTTCCATACGCCGGCTTGAATCGAGAATCTTGGCAAAGCTTTCAACGTCTTCACTCAGATAACCATGTTCCCTTTCAGCTAGAGTAAAAGCGGTCTCAAGAGGATCTGGGCAGAGAATTTCTTCGGCTTCCTCATCATAGACATCGTCTACACCTTCCACAACGAAGGTCTGTCCATCCAGCATATGCTTCTTCAGTAACTTGTCCATCTAGAATGTCATTACCATATCGCCTAGCTGAAGATCGATCACTTCGTTCTTGACGTCAATTATTGCACCAGCTGTGCATAGGAATGGTTGGCCCAAATTAAGAGGGTCCTTCGGTTCCTCCTCAAGTTCCACAACTACGAAATCGGCGGGAATCAGCGTATCCCCTATTCATACGTAAATGTCCTCCAGAACTCTCTTGGGAAGCTTGGTTGATCTGTCGGCAAAAACCAAGGAAATCCGCGTGGGTTTAAACTTAGTGAAGCCTAAACGATTGGCCACTGAGTAAGGCATGAGGTTCACGCTGGAACTGAGATTGCATAGAGAACATGCGAAAGTCATAGGGACGATTGTTACGGATAAAACAAATCCCCCTGGGTCACCTCTCTTCTTTAACACCTTGTTTTGAAGGACAGCACTGCACTCCTTTGAGACTGTCATCACCTTCTCTTCCTCAGCGATTTTCCCAGAAACTAGAGTTTTCATATACCGTTTGAGAGCCGGTATCATCTGAACAGCATCCGCGAGGGGTAGCTTTACGGTGATATCTTGGAGCATCTCCCTGCACTTAGCATCTTCCAAGTCCTTGCGAGATTTCTTTGGTTGTACAGGGTAGGGAACTTTAGGTCTGTACACTTTTCTGGAATCGTTGTGGCTTTCGGGGTGGAAGTGGGGAGCGTAGCTCAGCGGAGCACATGCTCTGATGAGCCATCAGGGTGCTCCGCCGTGTCATCCTCTAGAATATCAAAAGGTATGCCTGACGTTCCAGCACCTCCTGAGAGGTTGCTTGTGCTGCTGTTCTCGCGGAAATCCTGACGTCCATGGAGCATGTTCTCGCTGGGCGGGAGCACGTGCTCCAAGATTGTTTCCTTTCCTTTTGCCGATCCTGATGCTGTTGCCAAGTTCAGTGTTTTCCCGCTCCTCAATTCGATGGCGTTGACAAACTCCTTCCAAGGTGCTTCAAATTTTCCAGGCAGAGTTCCTGGCGTCCTTTTGATTGATTCAGCAGTCTGAGCGATCTGAATGTCGAGTTGCTTCATGTGTGTCCAAACAGCTTCATACTTTCCGTTGAGGTCCACATACATGGTGTCAAACTTAGCATTTATTTCAGCTGCGGCTTTCTGCTGTCCAGCCAGGATTTATTGCATCATGTTCTTCAGCTCATCTTGAGAGTCGGTTGCTGGAGAAGGATCGGCCGCGGATTTTGGAACTGCTGAGGCTGCGAGTTGTTGTAGGGCTGCCTGGACTGATTTCCTGCTTGGAATCGGCTCTTATTGGGGACAAATGGCCTGTTCTGGTTTAGGTAGTTGTTGGAGTAGCCTCTCTGGAAACCCGTCTGAGGTTGGACTCCTTGCTTAGGATAAATCTGATCCTGAGGATTCTCCACATTAGTGCTTCTGTAGGACAAGTTTGGGTGAGTGTTGAAACCTTGGTTATTGAAGCTGTGGTTCTGTCCAAAGCTCTGTCCGTTGACATTGTTCACCTCCATCTGATCCCCATCGGTTTCTTCTTCAAATACCTGAGCGAGAGGTGTCTCACCATTCTCATCGACAAAATGGACTGCTTTCTGGTTCTCTTTTAGCAAAAGGTTTACCTTGGCCGTGAGCTCATCAATTTTTTTGGACTCCACACTACTGACTTTCTTTCTGTCGTACTCTGGGCTTTTGTTGCTGGAACTTGCGGCAAGGTTTTCGATAAGCTCCAGAGCTGCTTCCTTAGATTTAGTGTAAAAGTCTCCATTGCTGGCTGCATTCAAGGCATTTCGGTAGTCCCATTCCACTCCATCGTAGAAGGTGCTGAGTAGCTACTCGTCGCTAAACCCATGGTGAGGGCATTCGTGCTTATATTCCTCGAACCGCTCGCATGCTTGATTGAAGGACTCGCCAGAGAGTTGTTCGAAAGAGGAAATCTTGCTTCTCAAGGCTGCGGTTTTGGACTTGGTGTAGAATTTTTCCAAAAAGGCTGCTCGCGCATCAGCCCAAGTCGCAAGAGAGCCTGGTGGTAAAGACTTTAACCACCGTGATGCTTTTCCCGCAAGAGAGAAGGGGAAAAGCTTGCACTTCAAGAAATCTGGAGGCACACCATTGGAGTCGGTGGTGCTGCAAATTTCCTCGAAGTTCTCGATGTGATCCATCGGAATTTCAGCAGGTAGGCCATGGAAGAGATGCTGCTTGACAAGCGCAATCATCTGAGGCTTGATCTCATAATCTTGCCTCTGAATGGTTGGAGTGACAATCGCATATCGATCCTGGTAATTAGCATGTGCTGCGTCTTTGTCTCCAAACGCCGGTTGTTGGACGAGCTACCATTCTTGCTGCAAACGCAGCTGCTCCATGGCTGCCTGAAGAGTTTGCAGCTGAGCTGCCATGTTGTTGTTATCGCCCATCTCTGTAAAAGCGATATCAGAAGTTTCTGGTTCCAGAACAGGTGTGTTACGTCTCTGCCTGTTCTCTTGTTCTGCCCTTGCTAACTCCTCGTTTGATAAGCTAACAAGATCCTCGTTGTTTCTGCTCCTTGTGCTCCTGGTCATGCGCCTGAAACACGGAGAAGAAAAACAGAAACGAGTTCAGTATGGTTCTTAGTCTAATGATTTAGCCGTAAACCAAAGGTAAAAATTTGATCCCTGGCAACGGCGCCAAAAACTTGATATACGGGTCTTAAACCCTATTTCCTACAGCAAGTGCACAGCAATTCGTAGCAGTACTTAGGGGTCGATCCCACGAAGACTAAGTTCACACTTTGATTTAATGAGCTAAATTAAAAGCTAAGACAATTTGATTGAGGATGATTTCGTGACTGGCAAGTAATGAAAATAAATTGGTTGTGAAATAACAATTAAGCAAGCGTTAGGTCAAGACAATTCACAGGAGATTCACAGCAACGAATCAAACAACTATTCAGGCAATTAATAAGAACAAGTCTAGAACTCAAACTCAAGATAACAACATCTTTATCTAACGACCTAAAAATCCTAACTCTCGTTAGTATTAGGAATCGCAGACAAGCCTTAACGAATGGGTTTGATTTGTTCACAATTCTCCTACACATCTACTCTCGCAGGCATATAATAAATTTCTCATCAAAGTTTCTTCTAAAAACCTAGCAACTCTCGCTGTGTAGATAAACCTAAGATCAGGAACAGATTGGCTAAATCGATTCAAGCAATAAGAACAAATAAGATGAAGACAATCAATTTGTATAACCTATTGGTGTTTAATCCTTAACTCATAAATTCCTTTGAGTACCTTAACATAACTAATAAATCTACTCAGACATAATCAAAGAAGAAAGAAACAAAGCAATTGAATTAAGAGAATGCATAAAATCGATATTAAAAGTACTAGGGTTCAGAAATCTTCTTAGAATTGGAGCAGAGATCTTCTCCCTTACAAAAGAAACTCTAGGTATTGAAAAGCTAAAAGCCAAAAGCCAAGAATAATCTCCTCAAAACTAAGACTAAAATAGAGTATATATATCGGATGTGATAGGCGGCTGCTATCTTTCCTTTCGGGATTAGGATTAGTTTAAATCAACCTTCCTTTATTTTCTCTGGATACGCGGAGCAGGTGCTCGCTAGAGGCCGGAAATCGGGAGCAGGTGCTCGCCGGATGGAGTTGGTGATACTTCGTAGGATTTGCCTTCTTTTCTTCAATTCTGGTTCTTTTCTGTTCCAAAGGCTCCAAATGCTCCAAACTCCAATAGCAGCACCTTAAACACCTAAAATCACCTGAAATATACTCAAAAACCATAGAAAGTAATTAGATATAAGGGTTAGTAAGGGTAAAAAATCCCAACAAATCAAGAGTTAGAAGAGATGAAGTCTCAAATGATGAAACTCCAAGTCCAAAATGCAGAGTTGGAACCGATGAAGTCTCAAATGCAGAAACTCCAAGTTCAAAATGCAGAGTTAGAAGAGATGAAGTCTCGAATGATGAGATACCAAATGCAAAATGTAGAGACAATGGAGATGTTTGGAGGCAAACTTGATATTGTTGCTAGTGCACTTCAGAAAGTGGTCCAGGTGATATTCATTGTCTTTCTCTTTATATATTATGTTAATCTTCTTCAATTTTCATTTCAAATGTGTCATTTTATTTGTCTACAGGTGAAGATAAATGGCGAAGACATAGAATTTGAAAAATCGATTGTAGCAAATGAGCAGGTAACCTGTTTTTTTGTTGAACTGAATTTCGGATAATGAGCTTACTTAATGTTTACTTATGTAGGATAATGAGAATGGTCTTGAATTTGGAACAAAAAGACTTTACAAGACCAGTGGAACAAAAGGTGGAATAAAAAGACTTTACAAAACACTTTCAGACACAAGTTCTGTTTCTACCAATGTACGTTTTGAGTTTGTTTTGATATGATTTTGACCTCTTCTGACCTGTTCTGAGTTTGGTCTTGCTTTGTAATTTCAGATTGAGCTAAAAGAAGCTGGAACTCAAATGTGCAAAAAGAAATCAAAGTCATTTGTGGATTTTCCGAAAGCTATAGAAGAAATCAAAGTCACGAGTTCTATTTCGACCAATGTAAGTCTCTCTTTTAGTTTCGAGTTAAAATTATATAATTTGTTTGAGTTTGTTGAGTTTGCTCTTGCTTTGGTATTGATTTTGATATGAGTTTGATATGAGTTTGGACTTATCTTATCTAATTTCAGGTTGAGAAAAAAAAAGCTGGAACTCAAAGGCACAAGAATAAATCAAAGTCATATGTTGATTCTCCGAAAGAAGCTGGTCTTGCTGTGTAAAGCCATCTGTGGATTCAAAGTAAAACAGGTTCATTTGATACTATTCTTAGAAGTAATACTATGTAAAAGATACAATTTTATGTTTGCAATACAACTTATAAGTACTACTATGTAAAACAGGTTCATTTGATACATTGAATGGTTAAATGGATTCGATATTGTTGCTTGGTATTGTTGCTAGGCTTGGTAAACCAGATAATGTATAAGCTAGGTTTGTGTCAAAAGAATGAGTGAATGCGTCGGTTGTTTAGGTGATACAAAGAAGGAATGAATGCGTCGGATGAATGGGTCGGTTGTTTAGGTGATACAAAGAATAGGTTTGTCTTGATTGTTTAGGCGTAGTAAGCTTCCGTCGTGAGCTTGCGTCGTTTGTTTAACCGACGTGATAGAAGCTTGCGTCGGAGACTAAGAAGACGCTTGAAAAACCGTCGTAATTGACATTGTGTCAATGAAGAACCGACGGTAAGGCTTCAAAAACCATCGCCAAATGCCGCGTCTTTTGTAGTGGATGTCGTATCTCACGAAAGAAGGGTTTGTATTTTAAATTGTTGCGTTCCTTCATACGTAAGCATCTGAGCCTAGAGATATCATGAGATATTGAGTTAAATGTGTTTTCAGCTCTACGGGTAAGTAAGAACTTGGAATATTGAGTTAAATGTGTTATGTAGCTTTACTGGTGGCAACGGTAGATGCATGACGATATGCCTGCAAAAATATTTGGTCAAAGCTTCTTCTTGACCCATTCAGAAGATGAAAAACGCAAATTAAATTAACGAAATGGCAATTCTCAAAAATACCACACTTTCATGTTTTTGTGACAAAAATACCACACCAAGGTGAAAATGACAAAAATAATATTTATTGGAGAGAAAAAAGACTATTATACATTTATTTTCATATGTTTCTTCTCAATCCCTTAAACCTAAATCCTAAAACCCAAAATCTAAACTCTAATTAATAATTTTTGAACTCAAATTTATTAGTTTAATTATCTTTAAACAATTAAATAAATGTTATTTTTGTCATTTTCACATTGGTGTGGTATTTTTGTCACAAAAATATGAAAGTGTGGTATTTGAGGGTATTTCTCTTAACGAAAAAAAAATAATAAAAAAACTTAAGTAAATCAACATTTAAAGGATAATTCAAAGTTGTTTTCACCAAATGTAGACAACAATTAACAAACTGAATATACTATTAGCGATATATTTTACTGGAAATGAAACGAACATTTGACGAAAGATATTTCTAAATCACGTTTTTCTTCATGGATTTAATGAAACAGTCTGAAGTCTGAACCTTATATCCCTGAGCAATAACATGACCACATTTTCCCACCAAAAAAATAACATGATCACATTTAACCCTTTAACAAAAACAATAATGATAATAATAATAATAATAATAATAATAATAATAATAATAATAATAATAATAATAATAATAATGATAATATGATTATGTACTGTTGGTGCATTTGAAGAAGATTTAGTGGAATTTTTTTTGGAAAATATAGAAAAGCGTATATATGAATCCTAACAATATTTGAAGACGAACCTCATGTAGTTCTCAACCTATTAATTCAGATCCGCAAACATCAACGAATCAATCAATTATAAAAAAAGTTTGATGGTCCATTATGTGAGGACTTATAAATATGTGTAAGTAATCTCTTCTTTAAAAGCTTCCTCGCGAGCCCTTTTACCCACATTTGTTTTACTTACTGGAGAAGAAATCCTTTTTTTATAGTGTATTTGTATGATTGTATTATTTGTTTGTATTTCTATCAAATGGGAAATAAATTTTATTAAAAGGCAACGGATCAAAAAACTTAAAGCAACTTTTGGAAATGTTAGCAAGCTTGAGAAAACAAAGGAAGTCATATCCGTTGGTATTGTATGGCAATGTGCCAATGGCATGAGCCACAACCAAAAGTCTTGAATAGAGCGTCAATAATTTGACCGGAACCATCGAGCTTGGCCTGATGGATATTCTTATCAGCCAAAAGTCTTGAAGATATTCTTAACATCTTCACACTGATGAGAAGCACCGACTACTCCCATGCCAACGTTAGGAATACTGTTATCGAAAGATTCTCAAAATAATAGCCGATATGTCACCAATGCATTATCTCATCCAACATTTGATAGTCAAAATTATATAACAGTCAATATGTGTACCTCCTAAAATCTTTACAATAATTACTTCTTTATAGAGCTTGAGCCCTTTAATCTTTTTCGTGGTTCAACTTGCTGGAGAATGAATCTTTTTTTTTTTTTAGTATCTAACCATTTGTTTATGTTTCCATCAATGAGAAATAGATTTTCATAAACGGAATTGATAAAAAAGTAAACAACTTTGTTTAAATGTTCGCAAGCCTGATAAAACAAAGGAAATCATATCCCAGAAAATCTGATAACACAGAGATTAAGGGGTCGTGAAAGTGATGAAATAAAGAAAGTAAACAAGAACAGTACTGTCAACAAGAACGATGACAATAACGGCAATAGTTACCACCGGCCGAAATAGCCTTCACTATCTCCACGGTAAGATTTGGGTGATCGACGACGAAAACCTTAAACCCTTAGAGTTAGAAATCGTAGTTCTATTGGTTTTGATAACAGTAAAGGCGGCATCACTGAGGGCTTTGTCAAATGGAATTTGGGCGAGCTCAAGAACTTTAAGAGAATTTGAAGAGTTAAGAGATGATATAAGCTCCATTCTGCATAGGTCTCGCAGATGCGGAATCTCATACTTGTGGGCTGCACGATAGAGTGACCTAACGTGTAGCTTCGCGTTCAACGAAAGCGTCGAGCCTTCGCTATACATGAACTCAACGAAAGCCTTTAACTCTTCTTGTTTCAGGTCCGAGAGAGTGATTGTCTTCGGCCTGGACGAAGCCTTGCGTTTGATTAATTTAAACATCTTCTTAAACACTTCTGATCTTGCAGACTATAAAATAACCCACATATATGTCAAGGAAATACATTAGCAATGATATCATTCAAAGTAAAAGTACTTATAGGAATTTTTTACTGAATTACGTAATGACAAAAGCAAAAAGGAGTAGAAGAAGAAGATGTCACAACCAGAATAAGCTTATGGGCAGAGATAGCTGCCTCTTCATCACTGTTACATGCCTTTAGCCGTACATCTACTTTCTGTTCTTTCAAAACCTTTAGAAACCCACAAAAGAAAAGATCTTTGTTTGTATGTGTCCCCATAGTTATATATTGCATATAACCTTGATTTGTTATGGTAACCGATTGTAGGTTATATATATATAGAGAGAGAGAGAGCGTAGACGGTCAAAATCGCTATTTACTTTTACTCTCGTTTTCTAAGACCTATAAATGAAGGAGGAATGTTTAATTGGTTTTCTTTTGTCACTTAAACCTGCTCATATTAATTGGTTTTCATTTGCTCATATAAAATGTCACGTAGGCCAACTAAACTGCAGCCCATGCACAAAGATTTCTCAGAGATACTATAAGAATCTCTCCAATCATCTTCTTCTTTCCCTTGTAGGGTATATCTCCATTTACTCGATATGTGAATCGATTTGTCTTTAAGACTTTCCATAAAAAACCCCACACCATTAACAGTTTGTCCACTCTGTCCTTTTCAATGATTGAAATGGTCACTCTTCCTTCTTTGACTACCTCTCCTTCCCAAGCTTAAAAAATCCAACCGTTTATCGTTCGCATACACCAAAACGCTTTAAACGGTCTTCAAAATCTAATCATGGCATCAACAGGATCACAGCTGTTTGCGTATGATTCAAAGATGGAAGGATGATGGCGAAGAGGAACCTAAGACAATAAGACATGTTCTCCCAAAAAAAACGACAATAGAACAACGAGAAAGCTGTGACGTAATTGACGTTGGTCGGGCGTTAGAGGTCACACAGGCAAAGTGGGTCTACGACATTTGGTCTAACATTGCTTCCAAATCTCATCTGAAGACAAAGGTTCAACACACGCGATATGTTTGTTTTTGCTGGCTAATTTGACAACTAAAGTAAAGATATGTGTTTGAAATCTGGTGACTCGTACCTCATTTTTTTTCGACCGAGAACATTCTGGAGACAGCGATCTGCTAACTCGGAGGACGAACCGCCTGAAGAGGCAGCAAGAGACAGATTCTAACAGGCGGCTGAACCATCAGAAGCACTCTCCCCACTGTAACAGAAAAAAATTCCGACAATCTCAGAGCAGTAAAATAAAGGGTATTATCTAATGAAGCCAAAAATAAGTCCAGAAGAGGTCCAAGTCCATAGATAATCAACATCCTACGATAATAGCCACACATACAGTCAAGCAAGTTACATGCCTTTTAGAGTAAAGCTCCATTAGCTGATGCCCATAACGATCAAATGAAACAAGAAAACAGACCTCAGGAATCTGCCTTCGACCTGAAAACTAGACCAATCTGGAGTAGCCATGCCTGCACTCACAGCCGATGAAGGTTTCTGCAAACACAGAATATTGCAACTATAGGACATCACTGATACGGATACAGAATTACAATTAGCTGAAATCTTGAGATTTGTTTCCTTTCTCTGTATTAGAGATTTCTTCAAAACTTGAAATAAAGAAGGGAAAAAACACAAACCTGTGAAGAGGGAGGAGCAGAAGAAGAAGAAGAAGGTGGCGTTTTAGGTTCCTGTAAAGATCACGTTTAAAATGGATGGTGGTAGGTGGTAAGTGGTAGGTGGCAAATTTGTTTGTCAACAATTGCAGCCTCTACCAACCCCCCATAACAACTATAAATATCACCCTAAAGTGATCAAACAATCTATCCCAAAACAAAAAGAAGAGAGAAAGAAGAGAGAAAGAAGAGAAGAAGAGAGAACGTGAGAGTTTTTTTTTCTTTTGAGAAAATTAAGTAAAATTTTCTAGGAGTGTTCTCGGTTTTGGGTGTGAGTTGAGAGCTTGTAAAAATTCCTTGGTCGATAATAAAAAGATCTGTAGCAGGTCCGGAGACGTAGGCAAGATTGGCTGAACTCCGTTAACAAATTCGTGTGTATCTTCCCGCTCCCACAAATTCTGGTCTTTCTCCGCAAAAGATTTGACCGCGTATTTCCTAACAACTGGTATCAGAGCCTGAGTTACGGTGGTGGGTCAATTTTTTTCCGAAGTACTGTTCACGAGGAACAGTACTATTTACGCATGCAAAACACTGTTCTGCATGCAATCACTGTTCACGTAAAATAGTGAATTTCGTGAATAGTGAATTTTGTCGGTAACATCGGTTTGTCGACGGAGGTGTTTTCAACACGGTGGTTCCAGAAACGATGGGAGGTGAAGATGGTTCGGCACACAGTATCGTTAAATTTGACGGTACGGATTATGCATTTTGGAGAATGCAAATTGAAGATTATCTGTACGGGAAGAAGCTTCATCAACCGCTGAGTAAGAAGCCTGAGAAGATGGATCAGGATGAGTGGGAGCTCCTTGACAGACAAGTTCTGGGTGTTATAAGGCTAACACTGTCGAAGAACGTTGCTCACAACGTTGCGAAGGAGAAGACCATGGAAGGGCTCATGAAAGTTCTCTCGGATATGTATGAGAAACCTTCGGCAAATAACAAGGTATTTCTCATGAAGAAACTCTTTCATTTGAAGATGGAAGAAGGTGGCCTGGTTGCTGCACATGTGAATGAGTTCAACACGATTGTCAACCAACTATCATCGGTTGAAATCGAGTTTGATGACGAAGTGCGAGCATTGATTTTGCTGGCATCTCTGCCAAATAGTTGGGAGCCAATGAGGGCAGCGGTCAGTAATTCTGTGGGTACTCAAAAGCTTAAATTCAATGATGTTAGAGATCGTATCCTTGCTGAGGAGGTTCGCAGGATAGATTCTGGTGAAGCATCAACGAGCTCTGCTTTCAATGTGGAAAACAGAGGCAGAGAACAAGACAGAAGTAACCGGAGAAATGGCAGATCGAAGTCAAGGAATGGACGGGGTCAGTCCAAATTCAGACAGCCTGCAGAGTGCTGGAATTGTGGAAAGACAGGCCACATTAAAAAGAATTGTCGGGCACCACCGAAGAAGGAAGACAACAAGAGAGGCGGAGCTAATGCAGTGACACATGAAATTGCGGATGCATTAGTGGTGTCAATTGATTCCCCGACGAATAGTGAAGCATGTGATGCAGCTGCAAATACCACCAAAGCATCAATCTCCTATGTCGATAGCCCAATCGATTCATGGGTGCTTGACTCAGGAGCGTCATTCCACACCACACCGCACCATAGCATCATGGAGAATTATGTTGCGGGAAATTATGGAAAGGTATATCTTGCTGATGGATTACCTTTGGACATAGTTGGTATTGGAGATATCAACCTGAAGATGTCAGACGGACGTGTGTGGAAAATTACAAAGGTTAGACATGTGCCAAAGTTGATGCGAAATCTGATTTCAGTAGGTCAACTTGATGATACGGGGCACGATGTCAACTTTGGTGGTGGATCCTGGAGGGTCAGGAAAGGTTCAATGGTGGTTGCTAGAGGTCATAAAAGAGGCACTCTTTATATGACAACGAGTTATCAAGACACTGTTGCTGTTGTCGAGAATGCCAAACAAACCAAGTTGTGGCATTGTAGGTTGGGGAATATGAGTGAGAAAGGGATGAAACTCATGGCAGAAAAAGGCGCTCTTCCAGATCTGAAGACGATGGATCATCAGATGTGTGAAAGTTGCATTCTTGGGAAGCAGAAACGAGTTAGTTTCTCAAAAGGAGGAAGAGAGCCAAAGTCTGAGAAGTTAGAGCTGGTGCACACTGACATATGGGGACCTGCTCCTGTTGCATCGCTGGGAGGTTCATACTACTATGTGACCTTTATTGACGACTCCACAAGGAAGGTGTGGGTTTATTTCATGAAGAACAAACATGAAGTGTTCTCGGTTTTCAAGAAATGGAAAGCAATGGTTGAGATTGAGACGAATCTCAAGTTGAAGTGTTTAAGGTCTGATAATGGTGGTGAGTACATCAGCAACGAGTTTAAGAGATACTGCGCTAATAGTGGAATCAAGATGGAGAAGACTATTCCTGGAACGCCTCAACAAAATGGAATAGCAGAAAGGATGAACCGGACCCTGAACGAGCGTGCAAGGAGCATGAGATTGCATTGTGGATTGCCGAAGATGTTTTGGGCAGATGCAATCAGTACTGCAGCCTACTTAATAAACAGAGGACCGTCAGTGCCCTTGGGATTTAAGATCCCTGAAGAATTATGGAGCGGTAAGAAAGTAAATCTTTCTTATTTGAAGATATTTGGATGCTTAGCTTATGTTCACGTTGATGATGCTGCAAGAAGTAAACTTGACTCGAAATCTAAGAAGTGTTACTTCATCGGTTATGGTAACGAGGAGTTTGGTTACCGTTTTTGGGATGATGAAAATCGGAAGATCATCCGCAGTAAGAATGTTGTGTTCAACGAAGAAGTGTTGTACAAGGATAAGCTAAGAGAAGGCTCAGGGAAAAAAGGGCCTGAAGCTGTTGACTTAGATGATATCCTGAAATCGGAGTTGAAAACGGATACCGCAACAGCAGAAGAAATCTCTCAAGAAGAGAGTGGTGAGGCGGATGAGAGTGATGATTCTGAAGTGGTCCCATATACACCTGTCACGCAGCTACGACGGTCAAGTAGAATCATCAGAAAGCCTGTAAGATTTTCTCCATCGCTCAACTACATTCTGCTCACGGACAGAGGCGAGCCTGAATGTTATGAAGAGGCTATGCAAGTTGATGAGTCAATCAAGTGGGAGCTTGCAATGAATGACGAGATGGACTCGTTGTTATCCAATCACATATGGGAGTTAGCAGATTTGCCTAAAAATAAAAAGGCATTGCATAACAAGTGGGTCTACCGAATAAAAGAAGAACCTGATGGGAGCAAACGCTATAAGGCGAGGCTTGTTGTAAAGGGATTCCAACAAAAAGAAGGCATTGACTACACTGAAATTTTTTCTCCTGTAGTCAAGATGGTGACCATTAGAACGGTTCTCGGGCTGGTAGCACAAGAAGATTTGCACCTTCAGCAGATGGATGTAAAGACGGCATTTCTTCACGGTGATTTGGATGAAGAAATTTATATGAAGCAACCTGAAGGCTTTGAGGTTAAAGGAAAAGAAAGTCTTGTTTGCAAGCTCAAAAGGAGTTCGTACGGTTTGAAACAAGCTCCAAGGCAGTGGTACAAAAGGTTTGAGAGTTTTATTAAAGGTGTCGGTTTCTTGAGGTGTGAAGCTGACCACTGTTTTTACTTCAAGAGACTTGAAGAGTCCTACTTGATATTGCTCCTATACGTGGATGACATGCTGATAGTAGGAGCAGACTTGCATGAGATCAATAGCTTGAAGACGAAACTCTCTAAAGAGTTTGCGATGAAAGACCTCGGAGAAGCAAGGCATATTCTTGGGATAAGAATCAGTAGAAGCAAGGAAGGTCTAATGCTATCACAAGAGGAGTATGTGAAGAAAGTCCTCAAGAGGTTTAACATGGATGACGCGAAGCCAGTCAGTACTCCTCTAGCGAGTCATTTTCGGTTATCCAGAGAACAGTCTCCAAAGACGAAAGATGAGATGGCATATATGGATAAGGTTCCATATGCTTCTGCTATAGGCAGTCTGATGTACGCGATGATATGTACAAGGCCAGACATTGCACATGCAGTGGGAGTCGTCAGCAGATTTATGAGCAATCCAGGAAAGGAACACTGGGAAGCGGTTAAGTGGATTTTCAGGTATCTGAAGGGAAATCCAAGTTTATCACTATGTTTCACGTAGTCTGAGACAGGATTACAGGGATATGTATATGCTGACAATGGAGGTGACATTGACAGCACGAAGAGCACAACAGGGTATGTCTACACCTTTGGCGGTACTGCAATTTGTTGGGTTTCAAAGTTGCAGAAAGTTGTATCTCTATCAAGCTGTGAAGCTGAGTATGTTGCGGCAACGGAGGCAACAAAAGAGATGATATGGCTACAGTCTTTTCTTGAAGAACTAGGTCATGACCAAGGGAAAGGTGTGTTGTACTGTGACAGTAAAAGTGCCATCGATTTGGCAAAGAACCCGGTTTACCATGCTCAAACGAAGCACATACATCGCCGATATCATTTCATCAGATCAGCATTAGAAGATGAATTGTTGGTGCTTGAGAAGATCCCAGGAAGTAAGAATCCGGCAGATATGCTGACGAAGGTCGTGCCATATGATAAGCTGAGGTTGTGTACAACCTCAGTTGGCTTGTTGGAGTACTAAGCTGGGAAGACCTGCTACATTGATCAAGGTGTGAAGACAGATTGAAATCAGTCTTCAAGTGGGAGATTGTAAAGATCACGTTTAAAATGGATGGTGGTAGGTGGTAAGTGGTAGGTGGCAAATTTGTTTGTCAATAATTGCAGCCTCTACCAACCCCCCATAACAACTATAAATATCACCCTAAGGTGATCAAACAATCTATCCCAGAACAAAAAGAAGAGAGAAAGAAGAGAGAAAGAAGAGAAGAAGAGAGAACGTGAGAGAGAGAAAAAAAAAAGTTTTTTTTTCTTTTGAGAAAATTAAGTAAAATTTTCTAGGAGTGTTCTCGGTTTTGATAATATCATCGACATACACAAGAACTGCCAAATATTGGCCTGAATTTCGACGAATGAACAAAGTATGGTCTGAATGAGATTTCTGAAATCCCAGAGCAAGAAGCGTGGAACTGAACTTCAGAAACCACTGGCGAGAAGCCTGCTTAAGACCATATAGAGACTTTCGAAGCTTACACACTGGATTAGGTGGTAAGGTTACTCCTGGTTTAGCTGTATAACCTGGAGGAAGAGTCATATAAATTTCTTCATGTAAATCGCCATTCAGAAATGCGTTTGATATATCCAGTTGATTCAAACTCCACTTCTTAGCGGCAGAGACAGCAAGCAGAGTTTTTAATTGTATTCATCTTAGCCACTGGAGAGAAAGTGTCAACAAAATCAATACCTTCCTGTTGCGTGTATCCTTTCGCAACAAGACGAGCCTTATAACGCTCCAAGCTGCCATCCGCATTAAGTTTAACTTTATAAACCCATTTGCACCCAATCGCATGCTTATCCGGAGGCAGAGAACAGATATCCCAAGTGTGAATACTTTCTAAAGCAATCAACTCTTCATTCATCGCTTTAAGCCATTCATCAAACTTCTTGGCTTGAGTAAAGGATGTTGGTTCAGGATGAAGAGCGATAGCACAAATGTAAGACTTGTACTCATCAGACAACTGCTCATAAGAAACATAAGCAGCCATAGGATAAGGGATGTCTGTCTCGGTCATATTGCAGAGATAATCATGCAGATATGCCGGTTGCTTGGACTGACATTTAGAAGGAATATCAATATTGTGAACCACAGAATGATCTAGAGTAGTCCTGCTCTGAGACTCCTCGGAAGAGACTGCTTCAGAACCGACCAAACCAGATTCAACAGGCGGATCAAGCAGAGAAAAGAAGTCCGGAGAAGGATTAGAAGCATCAGCAAAAGGAAATATATCTTCATGGAAAACCACATTTCGCGAGACGTGAATGCTCTGTGACTCTAAATCCAGAAGTTTGTAACCTTTATAACCCGCTGGATATCCCAGAAAGACACAAGGTCGAGAACGAGGCTGAAACTTGTGTCGATTCTTGGTTGAAGTCGAGCAATAAACCAGACAACCGAATACTCTCAAGTCTTTGTAGGTAGGAACCTTATGTGTAAGGACTTGAAAGGGAGATTTATTATCAAGCAATGGAGTTGGTAGTCTGTTGATAAGAAAGACTGCAGTAAGAGCACACTCTCCCCAGAATTCAAGAGGTAAATGAGCCTGAAACATCAATGCACGAGCCACATTCAAAATGTGTTGATGTTTTCGTTCTACCACCGAGTTCAGCTCTGGGGTCTCTAGACACGAGTGATAAGTAACAATGCCCCTCTTACGATACAAGTCGGTGAATTTAACTCTGGTGCATTGTCTGAACGGACTCCTTTGACGACTGCTTTGTTTTGAGTCTCAATCATTTGAAGAAAATCCGGAAAGACTTGAAGCACCTCTGACTTGTTACGCAGAAGATATAGCCACGTAACTCTGGTGTGATCATCACGATCGTGAGAAAATACTTGTATCCTTCAGGAGTTGGCACTGAAAATGGTCCCCATATATCGATATGAAGTAAATCAAAAGCGTTGTCGCACAAATGATTATGAGACGCATATGAAAGATGCTTTTGTTTTGCTAAGGGACAAATTGAACAATGAAACACTCCTTTATTCTTATGTTTGATACCAAGTACATCTGTGATTGTCTCAATCTTAGCAAGAGAAGGGTGTCCCAATCTATTATGCCAAACAGTAGTGTCTAATACAGCATTAACAGAGAAGGAAGCTTGAAGACTAGCAGACTCGGTAATGGAGGCTCCATCCAGAACGTAGAGATTAGCTATCTGCTCACCCTGACCAATCATCAATCCCTTGATATGATCATGTATCATACAAGAAGATTCTTCAAATACCACACGACAACCCAAATCCTTTGTGAGCTGACTGATACTGAGAAGACTCATCCTGAAATCAGGAATGTATAACACATTGCTCAATAGCATATACTCATTCAAACGGATTTGACCAATTCCGGCAATGGTGATATTCAGTCCCGTTGGAAGTATAACAGACTTATTCAGAGATGTTGAAAGATTCACAAACAAACTCTTATCATGAGACACATGATGAGTGGCTCCACTGTCAACAATCCAAGACTGAGGCGATAACACATTTCCTGTCGCTCTCAAAATTCCAACAAAACCAATCGTAGAAGATGAGAAAGCCATACCAGGAAGTGTAGTAATAGTACCACCAGAAGTAGAAGCCGAGTTTTGAGAGTTGAAATAGGCAATGACGCCTTGTATCTGGTCCTTGGACAAGGTATGAATGAATGCAGATCCATCTTCAGTATTAGCTGAGTCAGAAACAGATATTTGAGCAACCACAGGTTTCACTGATCCTTGCTTGTCATTTGCACCTTTCTTGTGTTTAAAACCAGGGGGATATCCATGGATTTTATAACACTTATCCACCGTGTGTCCATTGTAGCCACAATGTGAGCAAACTGGGCGAGATGGTTTGGGAGTAAAGGCAGCATTGACAGAGGCAGAGAAGTTTTCAGAATCCGCAACTTGAAATGCACTCGCATTCTGTATTGGACCAATGCTCCTCTGATTATAGTCTTGATCGAGTAGATTATAGACTTCAGAAAGATCAATAGTGTTCTTCTTCATGATTATCTGACCCCGAGCATTAGCATACGAATCATTTAAGCCAACCAGGAACTTTATCACTTTAGTGTGTTCTGCCTTTGTAGTCATAGCTTTACAGCATTGACAGTTGTGACAAGTTTTCACACAAGCTGCTCCATCAAGATCGTCCCATAATGTCTTCAATTTGGTGTAGTAGGTTGATAGATCTGAGGAGCCTTGCTGAAGAGACCATATATGTTGTGTAAGTTGATACGATCTCAGCAAGTTGGTGTGATGAAAACGAGTCAACAAATCCTTCCACATCTCAGAAGCATCATTGAATCGGAGAATACTTCCATAGATAGGTTTAGTGACAGAATTCAAGATCCATGACTTAACCATGCTATTACATCTAGACCATATCCTATAATGCGGATGCGATTCAGGTGGCCTAGGTAAGGATCCATCAACAAAGGCAGTTTTGTTCTTCGCATCTAAAGCAATCGAGATAGCTAGATATCAAGTATTATATAGTTTGTTCCATCGAGTACCTCAGAAATGAGAGAAGTTCCTGGATTATCTCCATTCGCCAAGAAATATGGAGAGTATTGAACGCCATCGAAGACGAGATTCGCCGGAATAGACGAATCGGAGGTGAAAGTCACCGGAATAGACGACAATGCTGCAGATTTTGCCGTTTTGGATGATTTAACCGCGGATCCCAAGATACGACTAGAGGATCTGCGTAGAGTCATCATTTTGAAGCTGAACAAGATGACGGAATGGTCAAATGTAGCTCAAAATGCGTGAATCCAAAAGCGGATCAATCGGAGAATGAAACCGATGAATCGAGAGTGAAGAACGAGCAAGAAGAAGCGATCGGAAGCTCAGATCGAAGATGTGGAATGTAGATTCCGCTCTGATACCATTTTAGGAGATCGAAGGAAAGAGATTAAAGAGATTCGAAATGATTCTGTTATTTTCTTATCTTCAAAATACAATGTATGTATCCGTTATATAGGATACGCTAACCGGGATACAAACCAAATTTACATTGACTAAACCACACTAAACCAATTACACAAGATCAATACTCTAATAGTCTCCTCCTCCATCGTCACACTCGAGAAAGAGAGAGAGACGGGGTTTAATTTTTTCCCTTTTCTTTATAAAATTAAACCAATAAAAAAGAGACATGTGTGGGGTTCTTAAGTACCGGTTCTAAACAAATTTTTTAGCTTTTTTTTTCTTTTTGAATTTTTCGTAAGAACCTTTGGCTAAGAACCGCATTGGAATTGATCTTTGGGTATCTGAGATCAGCCTCCTTAGAATGGTTTCAGTAACTTTTCTTAAGCTGGGAACTAAGACCTCAACTTTTAAAACCGAATGCAACATCATATCCCATTCATCCTGGATATCCCCGCAGCCTGTAAGGTCAACCTCTTTAAGATGTCGCATCCTCCCAAAGGAGGGTTTGTATTTTAATTTCTTGCATTCCTTCATACGTAAGCATCTGAGCCTAGAGAAGAAGGTCACGACCCACGAGGGAACTTCTTCAATCGCTGTTTGGTTTAGAATAAGAAGATAGATTGTACTTGAAATCTTTGGAAACATCCTCAGCCTTGTGCATCCGCCGAAATTGAGGCAGTCGAGAGACTCAAGGTTGACATCAGTTGGAAGACTCTCTAGCTTGGTGCAATCTTCCATGCTCAAATAAGCCAACCTTTTAAGATTCTTAATAGAGGAAGAAGGAAGCTCCACCAAACTTGAGCAACCCCCAAGATTCATCCACTCCATATTAATTGCCAACGAAAGATCTGGGACTTCTTGAAGCTTTTCAGATCCCGACAAATCTAACGTTGTGAGGCATGTAAGCGGCTGAACAACGACAGACAAAACAAGTACAAAGTGTTAGTTTGGAGATGTATATATTTTAGTTATAAAGTCAATTATGGAGATGCCATTACCTGCGCTCCTTCCCACAGTTTCTGACTCTTGATTTCTTTCATCGTAAGAGTTTTGAGATTCTCTAAACGCAGGTTAGAAGGGAATTCTTTAATCGCTGTTCGACTTAGATCAAGCCTTGAAATGTTACTTGAGATATCAGGAAATTTTCTTAGCCGTGAGCATCCACCGAGATCGAGCCTATCAAGAGATCTAAGGTTGATGTCCGATGGAAAAACCTCAAGCTTTGTGCACCATCTCATGTCCAACACCAACAGTTTATGGAGATGTCCAAAAGAGGAAGTAATCCCCACCAATCTCGAGCAACCTCTGAGCAACAGTTTCTCAAGATTAGTGGCCATTGAGAGATCTGGGATTTCTTTCAGGTTTTCAGATCCTGATAAGTCCATACGCTTGAGGCATCTGAGGGGCTAAACAAATAAACAAAAACAGAAAAAGAAAAAAAATACATTACACCTCAAGAAAACAACATTGCCATCCGAAGAATATAATTTTTTTTTTATATCAGAACTCACTTGAACTCCTTTCCACAGCTTCTCGAGCTTGTTGTTCTGCATTTTGAGCTTAACTAGATGTTGTGGACAAAAGTTAGAAGGCAGACATCTCAAAGGGTATTCTTTCCAGATTAGTATTTTGAGTTTAGGGGGCAAATAATTGAAGCCTTTGGGTATGTAGCATCTGACTTTTTTATATGGTTTCTTCTTAATCTTTAGAAAAAAAAGATTACGCATCTTTTCAAAGGCTCTCTTATGTATGTGCAACTCATCAATCCCCGACATATCCAACGATATACCTAAGACCTTTTTAGTACCCTGAGAATAAGCAAATAGACAAAACCACAATATCTTAACAAGTGACTTTAATCATATCCAAAAGTGAATGATCAAATGAGCACTAACCGTGTTATCCTCAAGCACGTCGCAAATATCATTCGGATCCAACAAGAATTCGCGTTCCCCGGGTTCATTAGACTGTGAACGAACAACTTCTTTACCCATTTCCTGTACCAAAGAGTGCATCTCCACAGTGTCCCCTCTTACATGTATGAGGGATTTGTCAGCTAGGTTTTTCAGTCCTATATTAACATCCAAGTCGGTATCTGCGAGGATCAGTTTGATGTAATTGATCTCCGCCCCATTGAAGAGACATGCTATGTGACGAAATATGGCTTTATCTTCTTTGCTATCTAAGCCATCATAGCTGATTCTCAAAGTCTTTTCAATGTTTCCATTCAACGTACTACGAAGCCTAGGCATCATATTCATCCAATCCTCTTTGCTCCTCCCTCTCAAATACGAACCCAAAATCTTAAGACCCAGAGGAAGACTACCCGCACACTTCCCTACTTCAGAAGCAAGTCCCATGAAACCATCAGGTGGAGAGTCTTGCCTGAATGCATATCGACAAAACATCTGAAGAGCTTGCTTTTCAGATGGGAGATCAACCCTGTAAATACAATCAATCCCATGGGCTCTCAGAAGATGCTTATCTTTTGTAACCGCAATGATTCTGCTCCCACGTCCAAACCATTGTGTTTGACCAGCTAATGCATCTAATACCACATGATCATCTAAATCATCAAGAACAACAAGAAGCTTATGGTGCTTTAGCCTCTCTCCCATTGCACCAATATGATCAATCTTGATGTCCCTCTTCGTAAAAATCTCAGACAGGAAAGTTTCTTGCAAGTGCAACTTCATGTTATAGTCATCTATATTGGCTTTGTGGTAGTTATTCTTACACTTAGATATGAAAGCCCTGTCGATGAAGATACTACCTTGGAAATGACGAGAGATTTGACTAAACAGAGCTCTTGCAATGGTCGTCTTGCCAATTCCTGAGGATCCCCAAATCCCAACCATCCTCACTTCCTCGGATTCCAAACTCAACAATGAACCCATCTCTGCTATATGATCTTCGATGCCCACAAAGTCCTCAAAACCATTTGATGGAGTTAAATTCAGTTTCACCAACATATCATTGGCGATTTCTTCTATCATTTTTGCTTCATTATCCCTAACGACAGAGAAACAGATTTTATCGAAAAATAACAATAGAGAAACGATCAATACACAAGCAAGAAACAAGAACAAGAACAAGTATGAACAGAATAATCAAAAGACCGTACCAGTTAGCAGAATGATAACCGAGCATGTTAGCTACATCAGTTAAAGCTCTCCTCCACAGATTTTGCTCATCCACTGTTTTGTTCTGGCAAGTCTTCTCAAAGACCTTTCCGAAATCGCCCTTCTGTTTCCTAACATGACAAGGATCCAAACCGTAGAAAATAGGAATCACAAAGCGACCGCTTTCTTCCTTGAAGTTAACAATCTCAAGCAGCTCGTTCAAGCACCAGCTTGAAGATGCGTAGTTTTTGGAAAAGATAACGACGGCAATCCTCGAGTCCCTAATCGCTCGTTTAAGCTCGGGATCGAGCGATTGGCTTCTCTCGATCTCGTTATCTTTAAAAGAAATGATCAACTTCCGATCTAGCTCCTTGAGAAAGTGGCTGAGAAATGTTTGGCGGACATCTTCTCCGCTGAAGCTGGGGAAGACGTCGTATACACAATTGCGAGAAGAGGTAGAAGGAGACATAGAGAGATGCTTATGATGGAGTAAACTGAAGAGATGACTTAGTCTGAGACAGGGATCAGAGAAGGATCATGGGTTTTTTTCTGGGATTTTTCCGATGAAACTTGTCCGAAATTTCACTCAGTTGACTCAGTTGACTTATAGAACAGAGCTTTGTCGTTATTTGACATTGATTTAATTAGTATATAATAATATAAAGTATTATTGAAAATCAAACTACGAAGCCAACGCGGTTGCTCGTGCTCCAAGTGTAACAAACAAACTCGATTTTTTTTTTTTAATAAAAAGGTGATCTTTGTGACATTGTGCGACCCGAAAAAGAAAAAACACATATTTTCGAAAGTTTTAGTACTTGCTAACTTTTGCCTGTAAAGTAGATATTGTACTCTCTTAGTAAAAAAGATAACGAACACAAATATTATACATATATATCAATCATTTTCTATGTACATCATTCTTCGTATCTCTTTTAGGTTTGTGCAACAATACTCGCACGCTTCACCATGTAGTCTTTTACTGCTGCCTTGATAGCGTCTTCTGCAAGCATACTGCAATGCAGTTTCACAGGTGGCAACGATAGATGTTTTGCTATTTCGCTGCAAAATTAATTACCACAGAAGGGTACTAATATCAATATTTATAGAAATTGACAAATTGTCACCGTTACGGGATATATGATTGAAACAAAAAGAAGACAAAAATTAAAGTGGAGAGACGACCTAAATTAAAGTGTCACGTGTTTTTAAAAGGAAAATTTAAGTGTCACTTACGTGTTCTTGATGGTGAGGACTTCGTCCATCGTTTTGCCTTTAACCCATTCCGTAGCTGCAAAAAGGCAAATCAATCGCGTTCATATTCATTTTTTTTTTCAAGATTGTTTATGTATTTCATTGATGTTCTTATATTCCAATAAAATATATTCCAATAAAATTTTCCAAAATATAATAATGTTTGACCAAGATTTTAGTTGGAACTATTGGTTATTCCATTAGTGTGTTTTCAAAATGAAAGTTGAAACTTGATGCTATTAACTTGATGTTTTCCCTTATTTGATTATGCCTTGTTCCCTCAATAAAAGAAATCAGAAGATGCAATCAAACATACCGAGGGAAGAGGATGCAATAGCTGAGCCGCAACCAAAAGTCTTGAATCGAGCGTCGATGATGTGACCAGAATCTTCGTCGACCCTAATCTGGAGCTTCATCACGTCTCCACAGGCAGGGGCTCCGACCAATCCCGTACCAACGTTGGGATCATTCTTATCGAACGATCCAACGTTCCGAGGGTTCTCATAATGGTCTATTACATTCTCGTGGTACTTTCGAACCGCGAAATTGTAAGGTGTAGAATTTCTTGAAGCTTGTATGCCTAGAAGAACCCTTTTTGCAGTATGAATTATTAGCATAATCGATTTTATTATACCAAAGCAAGTTCTTGAAATATGTAATTTTATTAAAAGATAGGCAATTTAGGTTGGATATATATACACGATGTCGAAAGAAGGAGTCTTGCTAACGTGAGATGACTTGGCAATTAAGTTAAACGAGTTGCGACATGTCATGGAGATGTGTGTGTTTGCCTTGTTGAAAAAGTAAATTATATTTTGATTTTGTGGTCTACAGACTAGTATATGGTGCTTAAATGCAATCAATTGGAAAAATACAAACGAGTTTTTTAATAGTGGCAAATAAAGATATAATTAAATTGTTGAAGTATTATGAAATTCAACTAAAAGAAGAAAAAATCAAAAGTATGAAATTGCCAAACATTATCTACTAACACGCGAGTCAATGAGTCATCAAGCCTACAAACAACTCACGACATGGATCAATTCTTGGTTCACTTACACGCGAGTCATACCTGGTTTCTATAAGGATACACAAAATCAGAAGTGAGCTCAACAAATTTTCTTTTCATGAAACAGAGTACTTGCTTTCGCATATTCCTCTAAAATATAACCAAACCAACAAACAATCTCAATTTCTTTTTTTTTGTAAAACCCTGAAAATAAAATTTCCAAAAAAATTAAAATGTGTAACCCAAAATTCCGCAAATAACATTGTGTCCTCCAGGTGCTTGACCACCAGACAAAACAACACCCAATCTTAAGCTTTTGGTCCGATGAAATTGCATTATTAGTTTGGTCTGGAACCAATAAAGCCGATGGTTGTCCAAACAGCATCAAAACAAACATAATCTTGATCATTAGTATCTGGTTTTCGAGGAATGTAGAGGAATACATTAATTCCTCTGATTTTGTTCCTAGCAAACCATTTGCGCCCTTAGTATTCTTCACATTTTCACTGTTCTGGCTATTATTCTCCACAAAATTGAACTTGACATCATCATCCAAAATCGAATTAAGTTCTGTTGTATTATAATCCAGTTGATTAAATCCGCACACAAATCATTTGATTTAATTAGAAACCGTCTTTTTAAAAAAAAAAAAAAAAAAATCTCTCAAAAACATTCGAAATGGACAATGTCATTAACTTATCTTCCAATATTCTACCGAATGTTCCTTCTTTTTCATCATCAACACATTCAAAACCTAATGTTTTATCCTCAGCAATTCCCATATTTAGTGATATCGTTTGTTTCACTTTAGAGAGTTGTTTCACAAATAATAATGGCTTATTTCACGCGCCTAAGATATCTTACCTCTCTAAAGTGTTTCATCTTTTTTATTTGTTAAAATTTATTTATAAAGAGTTTTTTTTGAATATCTTACAAATGAGAAAAGAAAATGATAAAAAGATTTCAGATAGGGTAGGGTAGCTTTTTAGGAGTTTGTGTTATCACTTTTGTTGGATTTTTTTAGCAAACTTTATAAGATATTAGTTTTTTTTAATTAATATATGTTATACTTTTGCCCTCATTAAATATAGTTTTTAGATCTGCCACTGCTCTAACTTATTATAGTTGCGTCATATTACTTTTAATATTCAAATATTTTGGTCTTAATTTTATTAAATCTATGAAACTATAAAAATTATTATTTGTAGCTAAGTATTATATAAAGGAGGTTATCATGTATTATATAAGAATGTGTACCACTTCAACTTTAAAAAAAAAGTGTAATTAGATTTACCTTTGAAGAAAAAAGGCTTCTACTAGTTTTCAAATTTAAATAACTATTATAAATGAACTATGCAAATCAGTCATTGACACTTAATGCTGTGAAGAGATTTTGGTGAAAAGGTGTATGTCAGTTGCTGCCAAAAGGAAACTCTTGCTGCTATTTCTTACAAGTTTGAACATTATGTGAGTGAAGACAACGATTTGATCTATGAGAATCAAATTCTTCTGTGTTGGCTATTTGTTAAAAGGGTAAACTTGTTAATTTTATTAATTGCCAACTATTCAATTTATTTATCTTTTAAAATTTTATTTTGCAAGTTGGAGTTACAAGGGTTGATAGAAAATGAGTTCAATTTTTAGATAAAGAAAAGAAAACTGTTAGATGGTATTTGGATCAAAAGAAGAATATAGAATGGTAGGAGCAGTCCCAAACAAGCAAACTCATAATAACTCAATTTTTTTTTCTGCAACAACCCTTGGTCAATTCAAAATTTCAGCGGATACTATTCAGATTTCTCTTGTCTTTTTTTTTTTTAATTGAAAGATCAAGTGTAGATGTGTGATGGAAGTTAGAAAGTGATTGTGGTTTAGTTTCTTTCTTTCCTTTTCGGTGTACATAATTTGTGCATAATTTTTTCTCAATAACACAAGATTTAGTTGATTATTTTCAAAAATAAGTAAAATCACAAAGACCAAAATGCATATCATACCTTATTTGATCATGAAGTTAGATGTCTTTATAAATTTATTAATATTAATCAAAATTAAAAGTAATATACAAACCTCATGGAGATCTACACATTTCTCAAGTTGTAGAACTTGGAGTATCTCCTCCTCCTTCTTCCCTACCTCGCTGATTCATACAAACAATACACAACAATAAAAGAGTTAGAAACCTTGACAAAAATTTAAATTCTGTAAGAGTATCACACAAATATATATATATATATACTCACATTAGAAAACTGCCTGTAAATCCCTTCGAGTGAGACAAGTCTAAGGTTACTAGTTTCTTCAGTCCTTGCACAATGATGACCATCTTGGAATCTGTCAAATCCACAGCATGGAGAGCAAGAGAACTGACATTTGGGCAACCTCTGATGAATGCCTCCAAAGTACCTTCGCTAACTTGCCCCAAAACTGGATCATTCACATAGCGACAAGTGTATGTGAAATGATCCAGCTTCTTGCAATGCGAAGAAGCTACTTGCATCGCGTAGTTTACATAAACAAGGCCGAAAAGAAGAAGAAACAAACAAATAAAGTATTAGACAACTCTATTATTTAACTTTGTTTTAGAAAGAATAAAACTTACAATAGTCCAGCCAATTTCAGTTTTTTCAAACTCCTCGTGATGCAAAAACAAAAGAAAAAGGACAATAGTTTAACTTAACACAGATGATGTCTAAATCACAAAAAGAAAAACAAACATGTTCTTAAGAACAAGGAAAAACTTAACCCGATATATCGAAGTGGCTCCAAAGACCTAGTATAGAGTCTACCATACAAGGACCCTATCATGTCAGGCCAGTAGTTTCCCAATGCAAGGGACTGTAGCCGTCCATACGTCATTCTCATGCACACAAGTGCAGTGAGGTCATTGCAAATGATCAAAGATTCAACAAGTGACCAACCAACATTGATGACTAACTCCTGTTCTAGAATTTTCTGAGGAGACTTGTCGTCCCCTGCGTTGTTCACTCTAGGGAATCTGATCTTCCTTAGAATCTCCAAAACGTCGGAGTTTCTTCTCAGCTCGTCCCCTCTTCCAACGCAACAGAAAGTTGCTCGGCTGTAGAGCGTAGCACTTAACCAATGCATCTTTTGGTTCATCCTTGTTGAAGAATTTAGAAACTATTTCTCCAAAACTTTCGATGGCATCCTCCTTTGTCAGATTAGTATTTTTCTCCCTACTTAGAAAATGCCTAAGCTTCTTAACATTGCTGTGGTTGCCAAGTAATATCTTTGCACCGAGTAGAAACTGGCTCAAGGTTCTCAACTTCCTTTGTTAGATCAGTATATTTCTTTACTTTTCGGTGTACATAATCAGTGCATAATGTTTTCTGCAATAACAAAAGATTTAGTCGATTACTTTCAAAAATAAGTGAAATCACAAAGACCAAAATGCATATCATATCTTATTTGATCATGAATTCTCTTCTATTACTTATGAAACCTTAATATAGCAAATGTAAGTTAATGTAAGTTAAGTTAAGTCTTAGTACTCAAAGAATAGATGTACGTTGAATTTCATTTTAAATAGTTGCTCACTGGGTAAGTAAATGGAGAAGCTGTAAAGGGTAAAATTAATGGTTAAACATTCTCTTTTCTGTTTATAAGGATAAATAAAGTGCAAGTTGAACGAACATTTTGTTCCATGATTTCATAATAAAATCATTATTAAATACATAATTTTATCTAATTTTCAACATGGAGGAGGTTTGTGATTGTAGAAAGTAAGGAACAAAATAAAATATATGGACAGTGTAAATTTCGATTCCATAACCGATCTCAAATTGCTAAAGTTGATTCAGAGTTCCATTTATCACCGTTTAGATTCTCATGTTCGTAGTGATCAGAATGGTGGAAACGAATGATGGTGATTGAAGACACCAGTACTCGCCGTTTCCTAAAGATGTCATTCATCATTTCCTTAAATTTTCAATTGGTCACTTGTTCAAGACATATAAAACTGAAAATTTTCTTTCTGTTCACCGATTTTGGCTTATTATCAATCTAACAAAATTAATTGGGATATCTTGCTTAAGCAAAGCTTGAAATATTTGTGGGATTTTACCAATTTTATTAAATGATAACGATAACCGGCCAAGAACCTAAACTCCACGAGAATAGAAGAATAGAGGTATTTTACTTTACAAGGCTTTGTTGGTTTTGGAATTGAAGGAAGCAAGAAAGTAATGCGGAGAGATCACAGTTTTGCCAAACATGTTTCATGTTTGATATGTGTCATGTAGGTCCACAAGAGTCCCAATAGTGGAATGTAAAGTTTCTGACCTCTCTCTCAAGTGTTTCAGCGTTTTTTATTTGTTAAAATATAAGACCAAACAAATGACAAAACACAAATGATACTTTATTTGGTACCAAGTTCTTTGTTAACTTATTACCAAAAAAAAAAAGTTCTTTGTTAACTTGCCAAACAAGTTTTAAAGTTTGATACTCTGAAGACTTTGAAGTTCTTGGTGTTGGTGTTCCTCCTAGTGTGAGGAAACCATGGGTTTGGTTGAGATGAAACCAAATCAGAAGTCTTGTGTTGTTCTTTGAAGTCTGGTGAGGAATTCTCAAGTCTTGTGTGGAAACTGAAGTATGGTGTTGATTCTGAAGTCTTGTGTGGAAACTGAAGTCTGGTGTTGAAAGTTTAATAAGGGTTTACAAGGTTATTTCCTAAGACCTATATAAGCTTTGTGACTTAAGTTTTATGACACTGAGCCACACACATAGACACAATACACTAAAAGAGAGAGAGAAAGAAGAAGAGAGGAAAGAAAGAGAGAAGATAGGGTTTTCGTCTGGTTTCTTCAGGGCTGTGTTCGAGGGCTCGAAAGTAGTCTGATCTGGCTGATATTTTGTGGGAAGCTTCGTGACTCAGTGGGTTTGAGATTCAACGGTGGGATTGTCGTTTCAACGGTTGGTTTCTCGTGAATCGGGGTTTTAGTGAAGCTGGTCGCTACAGTTCTTCAGCAGTGGCAGTCTTGAGGTAATCCAACGGTGAGTTCTTCTCTGATTGAGCTGAAATTTGGCAGAGGTGTTGTTGACTTGTTCATCTTGGATTTGTACGGTGGGATTGTTCTCTGGTTGCCGGAATCCTAGTGAGCTGAGGTCGTTTGTATCTGCTAGTTTTGTAAGCTTGTATTGCTCTCTTGTTGAGCTCTCTTGTTGTTGGAGATTGCTCTCTTTGAGCCTTAGTCTCTGGGTCTGTTCTGTAGGAACAGGGAGGACGTGGTTGTAACACTCATACATTTGATATAGAGGATTTTGAGTGGACTACGGTCCCGTGGTTTTTCCTTCTCACATCGAGGAGGTTTTCCACGTAAAAAGATTGTGTGTCATTTAGTTTCTTGCTTTGATCATTTTTGTGCCATAGTTCAAGTTCAAGTCTTTTTCCTCACAGGCTCACACAAGTGCGGGGAACTTTATTCCGCTGCGCATTCGCGTGTTTCGTGTTTTCCCTAACAGAGTGGTATCAGAGATTAAGGTTTTGTGAGCTTTGGATTTGGATAACTTTGAGTTATTGGTTTGCTTGTGTGAGCGATGGAAAAGATGGAGAATATGGGCAGAATGATAAGCTTGAATGGTAACAACAATTATCATCTATGGAAGGGCAAGATGGAGGATCTGCTCTTTGTTAAAGAATTTCATCTACCAGTATTTCAGGAGGAGAAACCTGATAATAAGACTGAGGATGAATGGAAGTTGCTGCATCGCCGAGTGTGTGGTTTGATAAGGCAGTGGATAGATGATAATGTGTTGCATCATATTGAAAATGAGGTTAATGCTCGCTCTTTGTGGTTGAAGCTGGAGCAGTTATATGCTCGGAAGACCGGGAATAACAAGATGCTTATGATCAAGAAGTTGATTGAGTTGAGGTATCAGGATGGAACTCCGATGACAGATCACTTGAATGCGTTTCAGGGATTGCTCAACAAGTTTTCTGATATGGGCATCAGGTTTGATGATGAGATTCACGGTTTGTGGCTTCTTGGTACATTACCAGATTCTTGGGAGGTATTCATAATGTCTCTTTGTAACTCCGCGTCGGAAGGTGTCATTTCGATGGATTCAGTGAAGAACAGTGTGTTGAATGAGGAGACAAGAAGGCAGTCAAATGCTAGTTCCTCACGTTCAGATGTTCTGGTTACTAAGTCAAGGGGGAGAAGTTCACATAGAGAGTCCAAGAAGGACAAAGGCAGGAGCAGGAGCAAGTCTAATAAATTTGCTAATATGGAGTGTTATTTCTGTCATAAGAAAGGGCACATGAAGAAAGATTGCTGGAAGTTGAAGAAAGACAAGCAGCAAGGAAAGCAAGAAGAAGTTGATAGGGTGACAGTCACCCAAGATGAGTTTCTCATTCTTCTTGAAGATAATGCCATTAATGTATGCCAAGACACCAGTTGGGTGATTGACAGTGGAGCTACTACTCATGCTACATCACAGCGGGATTTGTTCTCTACCTACACTCTAGGTAAGTATGGTTCTGTAAAGATGGGTAATGATGGTTTGGCTCAGGTTGTTGGCATTGGTGATATTTTCTTGGAGACTAGTCTTGGGACTAGGTTGATGCTTAAGGATGTTAAGCATGTTCCAGACTTGAGGATGAATTTGATATCTACTGGAAGACTTGATGATGAGGGTTTCTACAGTTTACACGGTGGTGGTAAATGGAAGCTTTCACGTGGTTCCCTGGTTGTGGCTCGAGGTGAGAAGCTTTCATCTTTCTATTTGATGCAGGCTAAGGTCTCCAAAGATGCTGTTAATGCAGTGGAGAATGTTGATGCCATGGAGCTATGGCATAAGAGACTCGGTCACATGAGTGAGAAGGGTATGTCTGTGTTGTCAAAGAAGGAGGTCATTCCAGGAATCTCTGGTTTGCACTTGCCTAAGTGTGCACATTGTTTGCATGGAAAACAACACAGAGTTTCTTTCAAGTCTTTTGCACCTTCTAGAAAATCTGAGGTACTTGATTTGGTGCATTCAGATGTGTGTGGTCCAATGAAGACAAAATCTCTTGGTGGTGCATCATATTTTGTCACATTCATTGATGACCATTCTAGGAAGTCATGGGTTTTCACTATGAAGACTAAAGATCAGGTTCTGGGATATTTCAAGCATTTTGTGGCATTGGTTGAGAGACAAACGGGAAAGAAATTGAAGTGTATCCGCAGTGATAATGGTGGTGAGTATTCTGGACCATTTGATGCTTATTGCAAAGAGCATGGTATTAGGCATCAGTTCACGCCGCCTAAGACTCCACAGTTGAATGGGTTGGCTGAGAGGATGAACAGGACTATTGTCGAGAGGATGAGATGTTTGATTTCACAGTCAGGCTTATCGATGACTTTCTGGGGTGAGGCTTTGAGCACAGTTGTTCATGTGCTGAATTTGTCACCAAGTGCTCCATTGGAGGGTGATGTTCCAGAGAGAGTTTGGACCGGTAAGGATGTTTCTTATGGTCATTTGAGGGTCTTTGGGTGTAAGGCATTTGTTCATATACCTAAGGATGAGAGATCGAAGCTTGAGATGAAGTCGCGACAGTGTGTGTTCATTGGTTATGGTCAGGATGAGTTTGGATACAGATTTTATGATCCCGTTGATAAGAAGCTCGTAAGGAGTAGAGATGTTGTGTTCATGGAAGATCAAACAATTAAGGACATTGACAAGTCCGGAAATCCAACTCAGAGTAATGAGAGTTTGATCGATTTAGAGGCTAGTCCTTCTACATCTGTCCACGGTCAGGTCGAGGATGAGGTTCAAGAAGATACACCCGGTGCAGATGCTCCCGCACATGAAGATGGTATTGGTGATCATGGTGACGATCATGGTGAGACACCAACTATTGAGAACCCTCCTATTGTTAGAAGATCTGAGAGAGGTCTTAAACCGTCGACAAGGTATGATCCTAGTGACTATGTGTTACTTACTGATGGGGGAGAGCCTGAAAGCTTTGATGAAGCTATGGAATGTGAACACAAAGATAAGTGGCTTGGTGCTGCTGTTGATGAGATGGATTCTTTTGAAGAGAATCATACATTTGAGTTGGTGAAGTTGCCTAAGGGCAAGAAGGCATTGCTTAATAAGTGGGTGTTCAGAATTAAGCATGAAGATACCAGTTTGCAACCTCGATACAAGGCTAGATTGGTTGTGAAAGGATACAGCCAAAAGAAGGGGATTGATTATGATGAAATCTTTTCTCCTGTTGTGAAGATGCAGTCCATTCGGATTGTACTTGGACTGGCAGCAAGTCTTGATCTAGAGGTTGAGCAAATGGATGTAAAAACTGCTTTCCTTCATGGAGATTTGGAGGAAGAGATTTACATGGTACAACCGGAAGGTTTTGTGAAAAAGGGTGAAGAGGATTTAGTTTGTCGCCTGAAGAAAAGCCTTTACGGATTGAAGCAAGCACCTAGCAGTGGTACATGAAGTTTAAGTCTGTTATGGAGGAGCATGGTTATAAGGAGACTACTGATGACCATTGTGTATTTATTCAGGTGTTTGGTAATGATGATTTTATCATCTTGTTGTTATATGTTGATGACATGTTGATTGTGGGCAAGGACATGAGCAGAATTGAGGAGCTGAGGAAGCAGCTCAGCAAGTCCTTTGCCATGAAAGACTTGGGTCCAGTGAAACAGATTCTTGGTATAAGAATTGAGAGAGACAGAGCTGAGAGATTGATTCACTTGTCTCAGGAGAAGTACATTGAGAAAGTACTTAAAAGGTTTCACATGGACAAATCTAAAGTGGTGAGCACTCCTCTTGCTTCACACATTAGATTGAGCAGTAAACAGAGTCCAAAGGCATATGCAGAGAAGGAATATATGACAAGAGTTCCATATGCTTCTGCAGTGGGTAGTTTGATGTATGCCATGGTCTGTACAAGACCGGATTTAGCTTTCGCCGTTGGTGTAGTAAGCCGGTTCAATTCCAATCCTGGAAGAGAACATTGGAATGCTGTGAAGTGGATTTTGAGATATCTTCGAGGGACTTCTGGTTTGAAGCTTACCTTTGGAGGTAATGAGCCATTGATTGTTAGCTATACTGACGCTGACATGTCTGGAGATGTTGACTCCAGGAAATCTACTTCGGGTTATTTGATAACGTTTGCGGGCGGAGCTGTTTCATGGCAGTCAAGGTTGAAAAAGTGTGTTGCACTTTCTACCACTGAAGTTGAGTTCATAGCTGCAACTGAAGCTCTTAAGGAGTTGTTGTGGACAAAGAACTTCTGCGAGGATATCGGTTTCAAGTAGGATAAGTATGTGTTGCTTTGTGACAGTCAAAGCGCAATATGTCTCGGAAAGAACTCGACATTTCATTCGCGTTCGAAGCACATTGATAGGAGGTATCATTGGATACGTGATGTGATTGCTTCTAAGGAAGTGGGACTTGAAAAAGTTCATACAAATGATAATGGAGCTGATATGATGACAAAGTCATTGCCGAGGGAAAAGCTTGAGGTTTGCCGTGAGATAGCCGGAATGGGGTTTCCTCCAACTAGTCGGAGGGGGAGTTTGTGGTGTTCTTTCTAGTGTGAGGAAACCATGGGTTTGGTTGAGATGAAACCAAATCAGAAGTCTTGTGTTGTTCTTGAAGTCTGGTGAGGAATTCTCAAGTCTTGTGTGGAAACTGAAGTATGGTGTTGATTCTGAAGTCTTGTGTGGAAACTGAAGTCTGGTGTTGAAAGTTTAATAAGGGTTTACAAGGTTATTTCCTAAGACCTATATAAGCTTTTGGACTTAAGTTTTATGGACACTGAGCCACCACATAGACCAAATACACTAAAAGAGAGAGAGAAGAAGAAGAGAGGAAAGAAAGAGAGAAGATAGGGTTTTCGTCTGGTTTCTTCAGGGCTGTGTTCGAGGGCTCGAAGTAGTCTGATCTGGCTGATATTTTGTGGAAGCTTCGTGACTCAGTGGGTTTGAGATTCAACGGTGGGATTGTCGTTTCAACGGTTGGTTTCTCGTGAATCGGGGTTTTAGTGAAGCTGGTCGCTACAGTTCTTCAGCAGTGGCAGTCTTGAGGTTTTGGGAAATCCAACGGTGAGTTCTTCTCTGATTGAGCTGAAATTTGGCAGAGGTGTTGTTGACTTGTTCATCTTGGACTTGTACGGGGGATTGTTCTCTGGTTGCCGGAATCCTAGTGAGCTGAGGTCGTTTGTATCTGCTAGTTGTAAGCTTGTATTGCTCTCTTGTTGAGCTCTCTTATTGTTGGAGATTGCTCTCTTTGAGCCTTAGTCTCTGGGTCTGTTCTGTAGGAACAGGGAGGACGTGGTTGTAACACTCATACATTTGATATAGTGGATTTTGAGTGGACTACGGTCCCGTGGTTTTTCCTTCTCACATCGAGGAGGTTTTCCACGTAAAAA
>CM021249.1:31811919-31917742 GCA_010577795.1 Isatis tinctoria | reverse complement strand
CATCTTCATTCCATCCTCCACTTGTAGAATAAAGATCATCTGAAAATATATCATCATACTTAAAGATATTTCTATCCTACAAAATTTGAAAATAAAAAATATTAAATAACAATTCTCATTTGATTCATAATAAACATTCAAAAAGTATAGATTGCATAAATTTGTGAAATACCTTATTTCATTTTCTCCAAATTATAAAGAAAACATACTCTTCATCATGATTATTATTTGCATCTCTCCATGATCTTGAAGTTTACCACCATGGCTTCACACTTCTTTTACCCCATTAAAAGTTGTTATGAGTATGAAAACTATTTCATTTATATATGAAGATATATATGAGAGAGAGAAAATGGTTTTTTAGAGATGATTAAGAGATACCAATAATCACATCTGTGGATGGTGGAAGATGAAGATGATTGTGGCCTGGTGAGAAAATTGTGAGTGCATATAAAAGAATGTAACTAATTAGTTTTGAGATATTGAAAATATCCCTATATTTATGGAACAAAATCTATTGTATATATATTTGTATTTTTAATGGCATATATTTTATTTAAAAAAGAGGTATTAAATATGAAATTAACTACTAGTATTTAATTGTGGCAAAAATTTTGCATAATATAATAGTTTTTATTTTTTATTATACTAAAAAGGTATATATATATATATATATTCAATTCTATAATTTACGCAAGTTAGTTTTATTTAGTGTCAATATTTTTAACTGATACAAATTAAAATAAGATAATATCACTTTTTATTTAATTGGTGTTAAAGAGAAAAAATAGTTTACATTATTTTTCAAAATTGAAGTTAATTTTCATAATTATTTGTATAGTATTACTATTTTGTATTAGCATCACTTTTATTTTGATGTAAATTCTTGAATTGATGCTAAACTAATTAAGAATAACATTATAATTTAAAATAATTAAATTTAAATAATTTAAAACATCAAATAACATATATTTATTTCATATATAAATAATTAATTTATGATAACATCACTTAAATTATTTGTGATACAATTTCAGTGATTTAATTTATTAGTTTTTGTAGTGAGTATATAATAATTAAAAACATGTATATATATCACTTCATCTAATGATGTAAATTAGTTTTATTTACATCAAATATTTTAACTGATGCAAATTAAGATAAAATAACATCATTTTTATTTAAATGATGCTAAAGAAACAAAATATTTACATCAATTTGAACAATTGAGGTTAATTTACAAAATATTTTAATGGTAACTACAAAATATTATTAGCATCAATTTTATTGATATAAAATTTGTATCAATTCAATAAGTGATGTTAACCACAAAAAAAATACATCATTTATTTAATTGATATAATTTTTTAAATAGTATCAATTGTGTTAAAATGATACAAATTATAACTATTTAGCATCAGTTTATTGAAATGATGCTAAGTTAGTCAATAATAATATCACTTATCATAATTGATGCTAAATTATTTATATTTGTCTCACTTGTAAATAAGTAATTTAAAATTGTATGACTTTATCTTGTGATACAATTTAAGTGATTTAATTCACTCTTTTTTGTAGTGTAAGTCTGGTCGAATCACCCACAAAAAGTCTTTCCCCTTTGCTGAAAAATCAGAATAGATTTCATTGACAGTTTGAAATGCAGACTTCTAGGAAAAGTGAGAAGTCTGGACACGTGCCAGAGACTGCTAGAAAAGTCTGCGGGAGTTTACTTTTGCAATTGCCAAAATCATTAACTTTTAGAGCAGACTTTTCTCGTAGTTTAAAAAAAGAGAGGTTATTTTTGCAATTGCCCAAAAGTCAAACTTTTTTGGGGGAGACTTCTGTGACAGTCTGAAAAACGGTGTAGACTTCTCTGACAGTCTGAAAAACGGTGTAGACTTCTCTGACCGTCTGTAGCTAAAAACAAAATGTCTTTTGGCTAGACGAAAAACGACGCCGATTTTTTCAGATTGCCATAGAAGTCTGCTTAAATTCCGCATACTGCCAAAGAAGTCTGCATATAATTGTACTTTCGGGGAACTGTTTGGACATTTTATTCAATTGCAAAACTAACCTCCGCAGACTTCAAAAGAAGTCTGCTTTAGAAAAGTCAATGATATTGCAGACTTCTGAGGGAATACAGAGAAGTCTGCTCTAAAAAGGTTGACTTTAGGTCAATTGCAAATCTAACCTTTTTCGTCGCAGACTTGAGGAGAAGTCTGCGAGATTTTTTATTTTATCAAAGGATATGTCGCAGACTTCTCTGGCAGTATGAGGCACGAAACCCATTTGGTCGAATGCAAAACTAACCCTTGCGCTGACTAGGAGACTTCCATAGAAGTCTGCTCGACGCACAGACTTCTTTAGCAGTCTGCATTCCCGAAAAAGCTGCAACTTTTGGACAAAATCAAGAAAAAATTACCTAGTTGCGGTTTAAGCACAATTTTTGCTTTGTTTCACGCCCAGATCTTCGAGTTTGCCTGATATCAACGAAAACCACCCGTTTTGAGTGGCGGTCTTGGCCGGAAATGGCCAAAAGAGGAACCTTCAAATTTTGAATGTGAAAATCAGAGAGTTTTTGGATGAAAATGGAAAGGAAATGGAAGAAAGTGAAGTTTTGAGTAAGAAGATTGAACATTTATTGATCAAAATAGGTGAGTAGAAGCATTGAAGAGCTCAATTTTGGTTGTTAATGGTGGTTGGGAAAATTGAAGAATAAGACATTTTCGTAAATAAATGTATTGGCAAAGGATGGTTTGGTATTTGTTTAATCCGAAATTAATAAAACTTAAAATTTGCAGTTTTTCATAAATCTGAATGGCAAATTTGTAAATAAGTTGAAATTATGAGGATAAAATGAGAAAAAATGGGTAAAGTATGGGAGAGAAAAAAGGGGTACACTTTTGCATTTGACCAAATTCTTGAGGTAAAATTTGCAGTTTTTTCAAACTCTTCCTGATGAAAAAACAAAAGAAAAAGGACAATAGTTCAACTTAACACATATGATATCTAAATCACAAAAAAAAAAAAAAAACATGTTCTTTAGAATAAGGAAAAACTTTAGCCGAGATATTGAAAGAGACCTTATAATATATAGTCTACCATACAAGGACCCTATCATGTTAGGCCAGTAATGTCCCAATGCAAGGGACTTTAGTCGTCCATACATCCTTCTCATGCACACAAAAGCAGTTTTGAAGAGCTTAAGTTTTGAGAAGTTTCTTAAGCTAAATAAAAGAGAGGTATTCTTTTTTACTTGTGTGTTGTTCTATAAATCAATTCTCGTAAACAAGAATTGGTATCAGAGCATACACTAAGATCCATACTAAAGCGTTACGTTTTTCTTAGAAGCTTTCGTGAGTGATACGGAGGGAGAAGAAGAGAAACAATGGGGAAGAATGAAGACGGTGATGTCTCAGAAGGAAAAATCAAGGAAGGAGGAGGATCCCCTTCAATTAAATGTCCGATGCTTAATTCAAGTAACTATACTGTGTGGGCTATAAAGATGAGGTCTTGTCTCAAGGTTCACAAAGCATGGGAGGTTATCGAGCAAGGGAATATTGATGAAGACAAAAACGACATGGCAATGACGTTATTGTTTCAGTCAATTCCGGAGAGTCTCGTCCTGCAACTTGGGGAGTTAAGCACGGCGAAAGAAGTCTGGGAAGCTATTAAAATCAGATATGTGGGAGCTGAAAGAGTTAAAGATGCACGGTTGCAGACACTGATGGCGGAATTTGATCGTTTGAAGATGAAAGAAACCGACAAAATTGATGACTTCGCGGGAAAGTTATCAGAAATTTCATCCAAGTCTGCTTCCTTAGGGGTTGAGATTGAGGAATCCAAAATTGTCAAGAAGTTCCTCAAGTGTCTCCCACGGAAGAGATATATACAGATTGTAGCCTCCATTGAGCAGATATTGGATCTCAACACAACGAGCTTCGAAGATATCATTGGGAGATTAAAGGCCTACGAAGAGCGTATATCTGAAGAAGAAGAAGAAGAACAAGGAGAACAGAGTAAACTCATGTATGCAAACTCTGAGTATCAACAGCAAGACCGTGATAACAACGAGTACAGAAACAGAGGTCGTGGAGGACGTTTCAACGGAAATAGAGGTCGAGGTCGTGGACGATCTAATGGGAGCAGAGATTCGTCGAAGATAACGTGTTTCCGCTGTGACAAGCTTGGTCATTATGCCTCTGTTTGTCCTGATCGTTTATTAAAGTTACAAGAAACTCAAGAAACGGAGAACAATGATACCGAAGATGCTGATGAACTCATGATGCATGAGATTGTGTATCTAAATGAAGAGAAAGTGATACCAAGTAAGTTTGAAGAGAGCAGGCCCGATGAGGATATCTGGTATCTGGATAATGGAGCAAGTAATCACATGAGCGGAGATAAAAGGTTCTTCTCAAAGATTGATGAAGCTATTAATGGAAAGGTGAAGTTTGGAGACGATTCTCGAATAGACATCAAAGGAAAGGGAATCATTGAGTTTGTTGATGGAAACGGTGATGAACGAATACTATATGAGGTATACTATATTCCCGAACTGAAAAGTAATATCATCAGTCTTGGACAGGCCACTGAATCCGGATGTGATGTGAGAATGAAGGGAGAACTCCTAACGATGCATGACAATAAGGGAAAACTTCTCATCAGAACAACCAGATCCAAGAATCGACTGTACAAGGTGAGAATGGGAGCAAAAGGTACGATCTGTTGCAACCTTATCGAGTCGAACAGCTCAAGCTTATGGCATGCACGTCTAGGACACGTAAATCTCAAGACAATGAAGTCAATGATACAAAAGAAGCTCGTGTTAGGAGTTCCACAAGTGAAGATGGAAATGAAGGTGTGTGATTCGTGTTTGCTTGGAAAACAGACCAGACAAGTTTTTCCTCAAGCAACGAAATTTCGAGCCGGAAAAATACTCGAGCTAATACATGGTGATTTGTGTGGCCTATTACACCTAGCACGAGAGCTGGAAACAAATATATCTTCGTGTTAATAGATGATCACTCAAGATATATGTGGACTGTTTTGTTAAAGGAGAAAAGCGATGCTTTTGACAAGTTCAGAAAGTTTAAAGGGCTAGTGGAGCAAGAGTCGAGTATGAAGATCGGAACTTTCAGGACAGATAAAGGAGGAGAATTTGTGTCACATGAGTTCAATTCGTTTTGTGATAATGAAGGGATCAGAAGACATCTTACAGCACCACACACTCCACAACAAAATGGTGTGTAGAAAGGAGAAACAGGACGATGATGGAGATGACAAGAAGTATGTTAAAACATATGATGCTGCCAAACTATCTGTGGGGAGAAGCTGTAAGGCACTCCACATACGTCCTGAATAGAATTTCTACAAGAGCACTGAAGGATCTAACACCTTACGAGATCTATCGATCTAAGAAGCCAAATGTTTCTCATCTCCGAGTCTTTGGTTGCATTGGATTTGCAAGAATGGAGAAGTCTGGCTTGAAGAAGCTTGATGATAGGTCGCGAAGGTTAGTTCACTTGGGTACTGAACCAGGTTCAAAAGCATATCGACTGTATGATCCACACACTCGGAAGATTACAGTTAGTCGAGATGTCGTATTCGACGAAGCAAGAGGTTGGAACTGGAGTGAAAGTTCTCGGAACACCAATGTAGAGGATGAGTTTACAGTTGTGTTTGGGGAGTTTGGAAATCATGGGACCAATGAATAAATCTGGTCTGGAATTGATGCTGTACAAAATGCAGAAAATCGAGAACATGGTGATGAATTGGTTCGTAGTTCAAGACAGAGGAGGTTTATGACGTTGATGGTAGGGAAACAGAGTCTGATGAGGAGCCTACTAATGAGACAAGGAACGTGAGTCCAATTCTAAGGAGGTCAACAAGAGCGACTGTTACACCAAGTTATCTTGATGATTATGTTCTGCTTGCCGAAGAAGAGGGAGAGAGATTGCTGTTACTCATGAATGATGAGCCTCGGTCCTTTGCTGAAGCAAAAGAATCGAGGAGCTGGATCCTTGCTTGTGAAGACGAGATGAACTCGATCAACAAGAACCATACATGGGACTTAAAGGATCCCCCACATGGAGTGAAACCAATTGGCTTAAAATGGGTCTTTAAGCTCAAGAAGAATTCTGACGGCAGCATTAATAAACACAAGGCAAGGCTCGTTGCAAAGGGATATGTTCAGAAGCATGGAATAGATTTTGACGAAGTGTTTGCTCCGATGGCTCGGATTGAGACAATTCGACTCCTTATCAATCTAGCAGCTTCTAGTGGATGGGAAATACATCACCTTGATGTTAAGACAGCCTTTCTCCATGGAGAACTAAAGGAGACAGTTTACGTTTCACAACCAGAAGGGTTCGAGATAAAGGGCTGTGAGGACAAAGTTTATAAACTGAACAAAGCTTTATATGGTTTAAAGCAGGCCCCAAGAGCATGGAATGCGAAGTTGAATCAGATTCTAAAGGAGTTAAGCTTTACGAGATGCTCTAAGGAACCTTCGGTGTATCATAAACAGGTCCTTCACGACACTCTTCTTGTAGCCGTGTATGTAGATGACTTATTCGTTTCAGGATCAAACGTGAAGGTCATCACAGAATTTAAGAAGGAGATGGGAACAAGGTTTGAGATGAGCGATCTAGGCAAGTTAACATACTATCTCGGAATTGAGGTATGTCAATCCAAGGAAGGGATTACTCTGAACCAACAACGGTATGCACTTAAAATTCTGGAAGAGGCTGGTATGAAAGAGTGCAACTTAGCGCACACGCCAATGGAAGCCGGACTGAAACTATCTAAGGAGTCGGAAGGAAAGGATATTGATGCGATGAGTTATAGGAGAGTCATTGGATGCCTTCGTTACTTTCTTCATACAAGACCCGATTTGTCGTACTGTGTTGGTGTACTGAGTCGATATATGCAGCATCCTAAAGAATCACATGGAGCAGCAATGAAGCAATGTTTGAGGTATCTGAAAGGAACGACTGCATTTGGTTTAAGGATCGAGTCATCATCTTTGAGTTCGACTGGTTTGATTGGTTATAGTGATAGCAGTCATAATGTAGATCCTGATGATGGTAAGAGCACGACAGGCCACATTTTCTATCTTGGAGGAAGTCCTATATCTTGGTGCTTGCAGAAACAAGAGACTGTGGCTCTGTCTTCTTGCGAGGCTGAATTTATGGCAGGAACAGAGGCGGCACGTCAAGCCATATGGCTTCAAGATTTGCTTGGAGAGATCATGAGAAGTCCTAACAAGAAGGTTGTCATTCGCATAGACAACAAATCTGCTATAGCTCTTACCAAGAATCCAGTTTTCCATGGTCGCAGCAAACACATTCATACAAGGTACCATTTTATAAGAGAGTGTGTTGAGAATGGTCAGATAGAAGTCGTGCATGTTCCCGGGAATGAACAAAAGGCGGATATCTTGACAAAGGCACTTGGAAGAGTAACATTCAAGGAAATGAGGGAGCTCATTGGAATGAAGGATTTGGGAAGTAAAGGACTTCAAGATTAGGAGGGGGAATGTTGTTATAACCTTGAAGCCCAACTAATGACCAAAGTATTTAGGAGATATCTAAATATACACATTATGATTTAGGAGTTGTCTAAAATGTAATGTTTCCTTATTTCGAGAGTTAGGGGTTTTGGTCGAGCTATATATAAGAAGTTACGGAGCTGTCGTATCTCTTATGGGTTTTAAGTTTTGAAGAGCTTAAGTTTTGAGAAGTTTCTTAAGGTAAACAAAAGAGAGGTATTCTTTTTACTTGTGTGTTGTTCTATAAATCTATTCTCGTAGACAAGAAGAATAACAAATATATATAGATACTAGGTAGTAACCCGCGCCTTGCGCGAAGTGAAATGTTTTACAAATATTTATTAGATATAATAATATAATCATTTATATAGATCATATAATTTTAAAATAATCAAAATCTTTAAAATTGTATATTATTAAAAGTGAAACAACTAAATCATATATATATTATATATATAAATGATAAATTACTAAATCAGTTTTTTTTTTATCTTTTTGATTTTTATCATTTGAGTATTTGAGATTCGTTTAAAAAAATTCAAACTATGAGTTGTGTATAAAAATGTTTAGTTTTAATATATGAGTGATATGATAATTTATTTATTTTATATACATTAATTTCAACAAATAAATGAGGGAGAAATGTAGTATTTAAGATAATAACTAATTTGATATATTATGGAAAGAATTATTATATTTCCATAATTAAATGCTGAATTATGTATCAATAATTGATATAAACTATTCTCTAATCAAATAAATGTCAATGGCATGTTATGTAATTATTCTAGTAATCAATGTCTTTTTTTATATTTATCTTGAGAAGCTCTTTGGTGATGACACATCAGCATGATATTCTTGTTAATAACACATGACATTAAGGTTATTTTCAAAAATGGATTCTCAAATAATATATAGAAGATATGTGAGAAGTATAACCTTCGCAGTATCTTTCTTTCCTTTTCGGTGTACATAATTAGTGCACAATGTTTTCTCAATAACACAAGATTTAGTCGATTACTTTCAAAAATAAGTGAAATTACAAAGACCAAAATGCATTTCATACCTTATTTGATCATGAATTCCTTTCTATTACTAGATAGATAGATAGGAAAGTTTCAGTTCATATAAGTAAAAAGACAATATTTTCAGAATTTACTGTTTTTCTTTCACCTCCTGGCTTCTCAATTCTCATAGGTTAAAAAAAAACCAAAAACTTTGAAAAGAATGATTAATTCTATTACGTATTCATGGGTTTCTTTGGCTTCGTATATATTATAATGTGTATATGTATATCTATTACCAACCCATTTTCTAACCTCTAAACCGACAACAACGCACCAGTTAGGTTAATGAAGGGTTACTTTTTGTCATTACGTACGTCATTTTATGTTATCAAAATCTAGATTGCTTTGTTTATAGAATACTAGTATGTGTGTGCCCGCGCGTTTGAATGTAGTTCCTATTGAATGTGTGTATGTGTCTAAGTGCTTGAATACATCCCCTAAATGATTTGTATTTTTTTTTTTTGGCGTCAATGATTTGTATCGCTCAAATGCTAATTTAATAGCTATTTAAGATTCTCAGTATTTATTTTGTAGTAATGTTTCTATATATATACCCTTGTATGCAAGAATTCTCCAATATAAAAGCTGGACGATGACAAATCAATGTGGGAGGTTTACAGTTTGAGTTACGTTGAAAAATTCGTTATGCCAAATTAGTCGGAGGTCAAAGTTTAATATATCCCAAGAAGACTATAACAATTTATTTATTTGAAACAATGTTAAATTTATTCAACAAAAAAATGGCATTTAAAGAGACTTCAAGTTTGAGGGATTTGAAAACAACAGTTTGACAATAGAATTATTTCTCATATATTTCTTGAATAGTTACATAACTTTTAAGGCTGTAAGCATTTCGCATAATCTGGAATTTTTTTTGGAAGTCGATCGACCGTACCAGAGTATGCGATCACACCTCAGCTTCTTAAATTAAACAAAGTCAGTCGATTGATACACACATTTAGACTCGATGCGAACTAGATGGAGAAAGAAGCACTGCTGACCATGCCGGGGTGCGTCTTTTGGCCTTGGGGAGGCGATCATCCCCAGCATATACATCTGAGTTGTTAGAGTAAGTGGGTGGGAAATAGATGGTCCCTTCATTCAACCCTTCAAAGACACGACCTTTGCCTTGTTCTAACTGCAGTTGTAACAAAATCAAAGTGACGGTTTATTTTGGCCGAGCTTTCTCTAATCTTTCAAAGATAGTTTGAAAAAACGTTCGTTTTTACCAGGTTTTTCTCAAACAAGGCACTCCAATTTCTCATCTCCACAAGGGCCTTTGCAAACCCGTAAGAGAGCTATGCGGTAGTTCAAGTCTCCAAGCCAAATTACTCGACTGAAAACATAACCAAAACAAGGATTATTGCAATGATCAAAGATTCAACAAGTGACCAACCAACATTGATGAACTCACTCGTGTTCTAAAATCGTATGATGAGACTTGTCGTCCCTACGTTGTTTACTCTAGAGAACCTGATCTTCCTTAGAACATCATTATAGGTAAAAGTAATTTGTAGAGGTTCTAACAAATTTTATATTAATATTCTTTTTATTTAGATAACTTATTCAATCAGAAGATGACACATGTATTAGAGTTTCTTATTAAGGTTAAAAATGGTGCTTGTGATTCTTAAATAAGAACCAATTCTTCCCTTGTTCTCTATTTTTTATTTAATTTAATTATTAAAAATGTTAAGATACTTTAATAAGAACCCCCAAAATCATGCTCTTAGAATCTCCAATAATGTTTCTTTCTTTGTTAGATCAGTATCTTCTTTCCTTTTTGGTGTACATAATTTGTGCATAATGTTTTCTCAATAACACAAGATTTAGTCGATTACTTTCCAAAATAAGTGAAATAACAAAGACCATAATGCATATCGTACCTTATTTGATCATGAATTCTCTTACATTACTTATATAGCAAATGTAAGTTAATGTAAGTTAAGTTAAGTCTTAGTACTCAAAGAACTACATCTAATGTAAGTTAAATTTCATTCTAAATAGTTGCTCACTGGGTAATAAGTAAATGGAGAACCTGTAAAAGGGGGAAATTAATGGTTAAACATTCTCTTTTCTATTTATAAGGATAAATAAAATGCAAGTTGAAGGAACATTTTGTTCCATGCTTTCATAATAAAATCATTATTAAATACATGATTTTATCTAATTTTCAACATGGAGGGGGTTTGTGATTGTAGAAAATAAGGAACAAAACAAAATATACGGACAGTGTGATTTTCGATTCCATAACCATTTCAAATTTCTAAAGTTGATTCAGAGTTCCATTTATCACCGTTTATATTCTCATGTTCGTAGTGATCAGAATGGTGGAAACGAATGATGGTGATTGAAGACACCAGTACTTGCCGTTTCTATGTCATTCATCATTTCCTTAAATTTTCAATTGGTCACTTGTTTCAAGACATATAAAAGTGAAAATTTCCATTCTATTCACCGATTTTGTCTTATGATCAATCTAACAAAATTAATTGGGATATCTTGCTTAAGCAAAGCTTGAAATATTTGTGGGTTGTTTTACAAATTTTATTAAAGGGTTTTATGCAAATAAACCCATCACCTTACTCGAATTTGCAACTCAACCCATCACCTTCGAAAAATGCAGGTCAACTCCTCACCGCGCAGTCAAACCGCAATATAACTCTCGTCCGTGTATTGATTTTGCAGCTCGTATATAGTCGTGTATTATCATCCAAAATTACGTCGTTTTGATTATTCAAAGAAAAACAAAATGGAGTTTCGAACCGGTGACCTCTCAGACAAATCCTCATGCACAAAAACCACTTTGCTACAATCATTTTCATTGTATTATTACACATCCTTATTTATATATAAACAAAAACGGATACACAGATACACATATATATGACCCAATCCAAAAACAAAACATATATATAAAAAAATATCTTTAATTTTATTTTATAAACTAGAATTATAATTAAATGTACTATTTGGCTAAAACATATAGTATAAAATATATAATCTTTAATTTTAATTTATAATTTATAAAAAATAATAAAAATAATTATTTTTGTAATTTAAAATTTTAAAATTGTTTATGTTTAAATTTTAAATTAAAATTAAAGATACTATATTGCTAAAACATATAGTATAAAGATATAGTATCTTTAATTTTCATTTTTAATTTATAAATAAGTATTAAAAATAAATATTTCTGTAATTTTTAGTGTTGCAAAGAAAACAAAAAGTTATGTTTATGTGGATAAAACATTAATCCAAAAACAAATTAAGGTCATATGATTTAGATTAATATTAATCCACATAGTAATTATTATTGATCTTTAATAATTATTATTATTTACATCATATTATTATTTTTGAAAGATTGTTAATTATTTTGTTTTTAAAAGATTTTTCGTTTTTGTTTTTTATATATATATATAAATATGTTTTTTGGATTGGGTTATATATGTGTATATGTGTATCCGTTTTGTTTATATATAAATAGGGATGTGTTATAAAACAATGAAAACGGTTGTAGCAAAGTGGTTTTTGTGCATGAGGATTTGTTTGAGAGGTCACCGGTTCAAAACTCCATTTTGTATTTCTTTGTTTTTCTTTGAATAATCAAAACGACATAGTTTTGGATGATAATACACGGCTATATACGGGCTGCAAAATCAATACACGGACGAGGGTTATATTGCGGTTGACTTCGTGGTGAGGAGTTGACCTGTATTTTCTGAAGGTGATGGGTTGAGTTGCAAATTCGAGTAAGATGATGGGTTTATTTGCAGAAAACCCTTTATTAAATGATAACGATATTCGGCCAAGATGAAGAAACCTAAACTCCACGAGAATAAAAGAATAGAGGTATTTTATATTTTTTTGAGAGAAAAATAGAGGTATTTTACTTTACAAGGCTTTGTTGGTTTTAAATTGAAGGAAGCAAGAAAGTAATGCGGAGAGATCACAGTTTTGCCAAACATGCATGTTTCTTCTTTTTTTTGAAGGAATGTTAAATTATTCAACAAAAAACCTGTTTTACATTTTCTGCATCCATTCTTTATAATCCCAGGATCAGAATGTTTTTAAAAGAAAAATAGCAGAGGCACAAAAGGCATATAAAGGCATATAAATTTATCTTGTGAATAGCCATTTCTCCAAAGCCTCCGGCAATCGTTCTTTGCCCAGTAGCCGAAGAGATAGAATACGATTGCGGACTTGTCTGTCAATGTAACGTATCATAAGCGTCCCGGTACCGGTGGTTGGCCATGCCTTCTCCCATTACGTTCTTTCCAAAGGTTGAAAATAGTAGCTTGCAGAGCATATTTGAAAGAAACAGAGTTGTATTGTCCAATATAGTGCTTTGTGCAAGTTCCATCAGGCATAACCAATTTGAAGTAAGCGCGCCCCTAATAACTTCGTAGAGAGTTTTCTCCACACTTCACCTGTGTAAGTACAAGCGAAAAACAAATGTTTGGCATGTTCATGTTTGATATGTGTCATGTAGGTCCACAAGAGTCCCAATAGTGGAATGTAAGTTCCTGACCTCTCTGTCAAGTGTTTCAGCGTTTTTTTATTTGTTAAAATATTAGACCAAACAAATGATAAAACACAAATGATGACTTTATTTGGTACCAAGTCCTTTGTTAACTTGCCAAACAATTTTTAAAGTTTGATACTTTGAAGTTCTTGGTTTTAGGAATCATAGACCGTGAAAAAAGAAAATGAAAGCAGGACGAGGTTAGAGATAAAGAAAGCAAATGTGACTAAATCATCACAAACTACGTTGTAAGGTATGTTTTCCAACCTGGTCCGATAGAAGTATAGTTGAGTGCTTTGTAGTGTTTTTAGAGCTAAAACTCCATCTTCCTCCCCATGCATTCCTTAAAACTCACTGCATCCTTTGTCCAGACTATTTTTCGTCACAAACTTTCTCCCAAGATACTGAAGACCCCAGATTATATACATATTTATTAATTAAGAATGAGCACTTTAAGTTCCAATTAATAGTACTCCTTATGTAAGTAAGGAATGTCTGAAAGTATAGTGTGCGTTTATGCATTAAACAGTTTATCAATTTCCAGGCTGTTAGAAGTGACAGATCCCACATAACGAGAATGATATGTAATAAAGATTCTGGATCTAATTCTTTTTTTATGTTCTGCAGAGCGTAAACGGATGATCAGTGGTCCAGATTTTTCGACAGTTTGAATATATAGTGCCCCGTTTTCAGCAGAATCTTCTCCAACCAAGTCTGGCAAAATATGCATGATTGCTTTCTTGTATAGTTGTATTTCAAAACAAATGCCTTCTTCGTAACGAAGAAAAATTTCCTCCCTTTATGTTCCAGATCGTTTGACCTTGCAAATCTGTGTGGTTAATACTGCAAAATACAATAACAGAACTTCAATATATATAATTGTATAAAAAAAGCGTTTTAGGTTGGATACATATACACGATGTCGAAAGAAGGAGTCTTGCTAACGTGAGATGACTTAGCGATTAAGTTAGAAGTTGCGACATGTCATGGAGATGTGTGTGTACCTACCTGTTGAAAAAGTAAATTATATGTAAATGACTTGGCAACTAAGTTACACGATCGAGTTGCGACATGTCACGGAGATGTGTGTGTTTACCTTGTTGAAAAAGTAAAATTTATGTAGATTTTGAGGTCGACAGACTAGTAGACAGTGCTTAAATGCATTCATTTGGAAGAGAATTCGACGAGTTTTTTTAATAGTGGCAATAAAGATATAATTAAATTGTTGAAGTATTACGAATTTTAAGCAAAAGAAGAAAAATCAAAATATGAAATTGCGAATTACATCATCTACTAACACGCGTGACATCAAGCCTATATATATTCATGTTTTACAAACAACTCACGACATCGACATGGAACAATTCTTGGTTCACTTAATTATCACAAGTAACTTCCTCGAAGTTTCCTATCTGCCTTTCTATCGACCATCTTCTTGCAACCGAACAAAATCTCTGATTTTTAATATCTTCAGTTCATACATCTGCTTTAGATACACTGATATATCATGGTTTTTAGTGTTTTTAGCCATGATATAAGTTGTATATAGAGAGTCTTTTAGTGTTTTTGGAGTCTTTTAGAGTCATTTGCAGGTTTAGGTACGTTTGGAGCTTATTTGGAGATTATGGATCATTCTGGAGTTAAGTAGGAAGTTGTGCTGAAGATTTCAACTCGGAGGCAAAATTTAGAGATGGTGTCGATCGACACCACACCTGGTGTCGGTCGACACCAATTCCTGACGGCAATTTCGAGACGCGTTTTCCAGGCTTTGCAGAGTTGCAAACAGATCCCTGAAGCTCCTAATATTTACAATTAAGTGCCAAACGTGTTTTCCATATTAGACTATTTTTATGGGTTTTTAAGGTCATTGTTTAGACCTAATCATTATTCTAAGCTAGAGTTTTTGGAGAGAAGAATTCAGACTCCTTCAGAGAAGATTCAGAACTCCTTTAATCTCTATTCTTATTTCTTTTATGCAATCTTATTCAAACATGTTTATTGTTTCAATCTCCATGTCTGAGTAGTTTGCTAGTTAGGTTTAGGTTTTCTCATTAGGGATTTCATGGATTGCTAAGTTGATTGGTTATTAAGGATTCTGGAACACTAGTTCTTCATCTAGGTGTGATTAATGCTTGATCTGAACTGACGAGTTAGATTATTGATCATAGGTTGATTCTCGCAACGAAAGTTGGTTAATTAGCTAGAAAGAACCTTAGATGAGCAAAATAACTATTCGCAAAGAGATTTGGTTTAGGTATTTTGTGAACATATCGAACTTGAATTTAATGCATGTCTGAGCCTTTGAATTTGCAAAGAGATTTGGAATTCTAGGATCTAGACATAGAAATCTCTGCAACGAGAGTTGATTGATTTGAATATTGTGTTTCGAGTTCTAGAACATAGCAGAATCCTGATTTACTGATTAGCTTGCATTCCTGATTTCCTGAGAATTCCCTGAGCCTGACGTTTCTCCCATCTGATCTTAAAACCGATTTTAGTTGCTTTTCTGTCTTTTATTACATTCATTCTCATTTAGCTTAATTCGAATACTGAAATCTATTGTGCGAATCTTGAGTCTCTGTGGAAATCGATCCCTAAGTACTACAGTCGATCTCTTAATTTGAGAGAGTAGCTCTGGGGTAAATTTGAGCATATCAAATTTTGGCGCCGTTGCCGGGACTCTTTGAATTCGCCATTAGATTAGGAATAGAATTTAGACTAACATTTTTGTTTCTGTTTACTCACATTCTTTCTCCCCTTTCTTTTGTTTCAGGTTTATGCATACTCGCAACACCCGGAGCAACAAGGAAGCTAAACTTTTGAATCTTACGAATCAGGAGTTGAGAGAGTTAGAACGAACGAACCTTAAGGCAAAGAGATCAGCAGAGATGAATCGAAGAATTATCGTTCGACCTGATGCTGCTGGAATCTTACGAGACCAAGAGGGTCATGCCTACAACGAAAACGGCGACCGAATTGATGAACAGGAAAATGTCTTCCAAGAAGATGCTGCTGCGAACCCTGCTAGAGGGAGGACTCTTGCTGATTTTAATAGGCCTGATCTATTCTATGAGAACAGGTCTGCGATTCGTCCTCCTCCATTCCAAAGGAATGACTTTGAGCTGAAGCCAGTGTACTTCACTCTTGTGGGTCAGCACCCTTTCCATGGTCTTCCTCAAGAGCACCCCATGGACCATATTGAGAAATTTGAAGACTTGGTGACAAGCATTAAGCTTAATGGAGTCTCAGAGGATTATCTGTTGTGCAAGCTCTTCCCATATTCTCTTGCTGGGGATGCAGCTTATTGGCTCAAGAATGAGAGTCCAGGTTCTCTAACCACCTGGTCTGATACCAAGAATGCCTTCCTCAACAACTTTTTTGATGATGCAAGGTCTGAGGATCTGAGAACAAAGATCTCTACATTTTCTCAAGGACCTACTGAAGCATTAAAGGCTTCTTGGCTGAGATTCAGAGCTTACCAACGAGATTGTCCACACCATGGCTTTAGTGAGGTTCAGTGCTGGGTATCTTCTTCAGAGGGATAGATTGGAGATATCAAATGGCTTTGGATGCTGCAAGCCAAGGAAACTTCTATACTAGGAGCACAGAAGAAGCTAAGAAGCTTATTGAGAACTTGGTATCTAGCAATAGTACCAAGAATGCAGACTGTGATAGGAAGAGGTTGGCTGGAAACATTGATGGAGGTCAGATTGCTGAGGTGAAAGCCAAATTAGATTCTGTCCACAATCTCCTTGTGGGTAAGAAGCATGTTCAGTTTGCTGCAGAAGTTGAAACCTTTGAATCAGAGGAAAAGGATGTGGATTACATCAATGAAGTTGGGTTTCAGGGACAAAGGTTTGGAAATCAGCAAGTTTATGGTTCTACTCACCAAAGACCTTCTCAGAACAACACTTTCACAAGAACTTATGGTTCTTCATCCTACCAAAAACTCCTGAGCAGAATAACAAGATGGAGTCAATGCTAGAACAGGTATTGGAAGGCCAGACAAAGATGACTGTGAGCTTTAATGGGAAGATGGATGCTTTGTATACTGATCTGAATGGAAAATTGAGTCTTTGGGTGCTCATGTTAAGAAGCTGGATATTCAGGTTGCTCAAACTGCAGATTCCATCAAAAGGCAAGAAGGATTTCTTCCTGGAAAGACTGATATCAATCCAAGACATCATGTTAATGCCATCATGGTGAGGGAAGAAGAAAAATTCGTGGGTTCTGCAGTGTTTGATGCAGATTTTGGAGTCACAGACTTGGTGTCGATCGACACCTATGATGGGTGTCGGTCGACACCACTCAAAATCTCGAAATTTCGAGCCGTGACGGACGTTTGTCGATCAACCCGATCGACACCAAAGCAGTGTCGGTCGACACCCAGGAGGAGGTCGATCGACACCAGAAGAAAATCGCGATTTTTCGGGTTCCGACGAAAAAAATCGATGCACTTCAACAAAAATTTCGGGTGTCGATCGACACCAATGGGGGTGTCGATCGACACCAATCGTGTGTTTTTCAATTGCCGTCAGAAGAGCGTGCTGATCATCCCAAAACCCCATCACCCATTGAAGAGAGGGTCTACAAACCTAAGATACCTTACCCGAAGCCGAAACTGTCTAAACAAGAGGTGGAAGAGGCCATGCAGGCAATAATGGACAAGGTGCTGATTGAGATACCATTGGTTGATGCTGTCAAGTTTTCACCTTCAATTAAAAGGTATGTTAGAGGATGTTGTGAATGGTATAAGTCCTGAGGAAGCAGCTTTGCTCACAAAGGACATTAGTGCAATCCTTTTGAAAAAGACAGTATCAAGGAAAGAGAGGAAGGTGAGAGTGTCTGAACAGGTCAGTGCTATAATTCAAAGTAGGATTCCAAAGAAGTTACCTGATCCAGGGAGTTTTGTGCTAGACTGCTCCATCTCAATAGGAAGATTTCCTCACTCTCTCTGCGACCTTGGCTCAAGCATTAACCTAATGCCATATTCTTTTGCGTGAGACTTGGGTTGACTGACTTCAAGCCTACAAGGATTCATCTTGTCCTTGCTGATCGTTCCAAGAGGATTCCAGAAGGTGTTTTAGGATGTTCCACTTCAGATTGCAGGATGCACTATCCCCACAGACTTTGTGGTTTTGGAATATGGTGAAGAACCTCAGGATCCTCTTCTTCTGGGAAGATCATTCTTAGCTACAGCAGGTGCTATTATTGATGTCAGAGAAGGGCAGATAGAGCTTGATTTGGGAGATAAGGTCATGAACTTTGACATGGAGAAGCTGAGGAGAAAACCTACCATTGATGGTCAAACCTTTTCTGTAGAGGTTGCCATGGAGGAGCCAGATGACATTACTGCTGGGTATGTCAAGGAGCTGGAGGCTACTGAGCAAGTGAACAAGCTGATTGTTCAAAGGAATTGGTTGAGATTTCTAAGCAAGCTGCTGGGCTTGAAGATTGGAGTGGAGATCATCTTTTTAGGGCAGGGTCGATAAGGGTCCACTTAAAGACAAGTTGATGGAGGATGATGTTTTTGTGATGGAGACACGGATTGCAGAGTTGAATTGCAGAAAAAGTGCAGAGTCCCGAGTTTCAGGTTCAGTGTCGATCGACACCACTTTTGGTGTCGATCGACACCCTCCACAGGCCAAGCCATGACACCTAAAACTCAGAGTTTTCAGAAGTTTTCTAGTCAAAAGACCCATCACTACTATTTAAACAGAAAACTCTACATCTCGCACCTCACTCACCTCCAATAGAGCAAAGGTATGCACTTCCTGTTCCTAATTCTAAACCTCCTGATATCATCATTAAGAATTTTCAAAGTGCAAAAGCTGTCTCACAGTTAAACAAGCCACGAGATTATCGTAGAGCGCTTGTTTCTTCTTTTGATGATTCTGCAGGAAAAAGGAGTGTACCACCCAGAACTAAGTCTCACCCTGCTGCTTTCCTTCATTCCTTGGTCGATCTCATTCACAACTGCCTATACACCACCTTGGATGATGAGATGCTCTTCTCAGAGGCATTCGCTCTCACTCTCTGATCCACCAGATGCTTAATCCCCAACATAGTCAAGCTAATGACTGAAAATAAGCGCTGAGTGGGAGGCAACCCACTAGTAGGTAGGATTTTCTTTGGATTCGTTTGATTTTTGCTAATTTTTAGTTTTTGTTTTTCTTTTTAAAAAAAAAAAAAAAAAAAAGGATCGTGACCAGACCAGTGTCGATCGACACTACTCGTTGGTGTCGGTCGACACCAATCGCGACTGCAGGTAAGCGTCTCCGATCCTAACCTTTTTCTATTCTAATTATTTTCTTTTGACCAAACTCATGCCTGTTACACTGGGGACAGTAAGTCTGGGGGAGGTTACTAACAACGACCTAACATATTCATCTTTTCAAACTAGAATTTGTTATTTTGCTGTGCATGTAAGTCTCGTAAACTGAATTATTTCCATCGTGTCATTTTTTTTTTACATTTAATCCATGAAACAATAGCTCTTGAAACCTTACCTTTAAAAACGATTTTATTTTCCATAACATAACACAATATTTCAATTTAAAAATAATTAATGTCTCTCGATAAAGGCTCCTATTTCCCTAAAAGAAGCTTGTTAACAACCATCTCAAAATTCAATTTAGACGAACCACGTTTATACTCCGTCGCTTCCTCCGCCAAGTGCTGCCACTCCTCCGCCTTCTCTTTCATTTTCTTTCCTTTTTCTCCATCCATCAACTCTCGAACCACCGTCTCAACCTCCTCTCTCTTCACCTCTCCACTTATCTCAACTCCAATATCCACTCGTCACAACAGAACTTACAGTTCAATGCTGGTCTGCAAAAAATGGCCAACATACCATCGGAACACCAGCGGTAATACTCTCCAACGTCGAGTTCCATCCATTGTGTGTTAGAAACACTCCTATCGCCGGATGAGAAAGGACTTTCTCTTGAGGACACCATTTCGCCAGCATCCTCCGGTCCGCCGTCTCTGTTAAAAACACTACAACAAATATGGACATTATCAGCACGGAAAAATGCTATCATATGTTATTGATAGCATTTCAGTCGTGCCGTGACATCGGCAGCTATGTGTAGTACCACCTATATAATAGCAAGTTCTGTACGCTATGTAGATTCTTATACAATAGCAATATCCAGATGCTATTTTATTGTTTCGAACCATATACTACAATAGCAAGTTCTGTATGCTATTATTCAATATTTTGAATCTATTTTTCACATTATTAATTAATTATATTTTCGAATTTAATTTAAATTCAAATCATATTTATATCATACACAACTTAATATTACACTACAACTTAATATTACATTACAAGTGCCAAAGAACATACAATCTAACTCCAAAAAAAATCTCACACCTACAATACAATTCTATACAATGGAGATTAACAAAAAAAAAACAAACACGCAGAGAGTAATTATGTCACAAGACCTTTATTCTACGCATTCCGCCTGTGATTTGTTGTTGAACTCAGACCAAATCTTCATGACTTAAGTCCAAGCGAGTTTCATGTGTTGTTTTCGTAAAAGCCTTTAAAATCTTCAACACATATTGATCTGAAACAAAGAATCAAACGAATTATAAAAGAAGAAAATGAATTATAATAGAAGAAGGGTGATGGAAAAGATTACCTCATAGGACGCTGTGATAATGGAATGCAAGTTAGATATTGAGTCTGCACCTAAACCATAGGAACAGATCGGCTGGAGGATTGGCGAAGTTAGTTAAGACAGGGCTAGACTGAACATCTTTGAAATAACACAAGACTCACCACTACTATCAGAAGGTCGGTAATCCATTTGTGTCCTTTCCCGATGGTGCTTCACAGGGAAGCTAAGAAATAAAAACGTGGTATGAGATCAGTCTAGTTGAACCAAAGCACCAGCTGCAAAACAAGAAAAAACAAAACTTTAAGTTGGAGGAAAAGGCCAACACATTCACTCTTCACAGAACAAACGAAAACCTTCACTTTGCAGGTCAAATCCTAAGTGAACGGGAGTACTAACTTTCGTTGAAAAAAAGAGTTACAACTACGAAACCTGCACAAACACAGTAACTCATGAAACAAACAAGGTCACAGTTCTTACACTCAAGCTCATTCACCAAACACCCTTCGCAGATTGATGAGCTTCCAACTAGAGAAAGTCCAAAGAAGAGACCATGAGAATTTAACCTGCAACTCGAAGCGGTAGAAGCGAAAGACAGAACTGCAACACAGTTAAGCCAGATATATTGAGACAGAACTGCAACACGAATGTAAACAATCTATCAAAAGAGAGAAACAAGAGAAAAGAACTAGTGCTTACGTTGGCTCCTAGATACTTAATCAATAAACATAATACACCCAAACTTTAGCTATATCATCAGTTATCGCTTAACACCATAAATCAATCACTGAATCAACGGGACCCAAAACAAGAAATTATACAGATCCCATCCAGATACACAATCACACACAGTTGAAGAGCGAATCTACGCAGCTGTGCAGAATATAGAATGTTAAAAATCGAAAGGAAGAGACGAACCTGATACTCGTGGTCGTGGATGTTGAGACGGTGAAGCTGTTGCTGCTGCCATTTCCCGCGACGGAGAGAGATCTGGACACGAGCTTGTTCACCAATCTCCTCATCCTGAAAATCGATTGCTCAAGAGAAGACAAGGAGAGAAGAAAAAAAACGTAGATCAGATGGGGATCTCAAAGGCCATAGAGAAGAGTGAGAAGAGTGTGCACTCGACGGCCATGGTGGGGGATCTTCAGATAGTGAACATCGAAGAAGAAGAAGCCGCTTCTCTCAGCCATGAAAATTGCGGCCGTAGAGGAGTATGCGATTACGCAATGGAGAAGAAGACAGAGGATAAACTTCGATTGGAATCGTTTTTTGTTGGAACACGATTGAAGAACTAGGGTTTGTTCTCTATTTCGTTTTGCTAAGGATAGATCGAGAGACGAGCAAATGACTTTTTTTATTCTGGAAACTAATAAAAATGAGAGGAAGATAAAAAAAAAATGGGAGGGGGAGAATAAAATTAGTTTAGCCGCTTCTTTGATAATTTCGCTAAAGTATTGGCGGAATAAGTCATTTTTAGTTCCCGCTTAGTGAAAATTCTATCGTAGCCTTTAAACAATGCTATTATAGAGTTATCAAAATTAGAAAATTATCTTCAATAGCAGTTCGTGAAATCGTGCTATCGTGGAATGCTATCAATACCTATTTTTTTTGTAGTGAAACTCCGGCGGAACCATTACCACATCTCCGGCTACTAAGTCCGGTCGAATCACCCACAAAAAGTCTTTTCCCGTTGCTGCCAAACCCCAAGCGAACTCCACAAGCTGTTCTGCACTCATCACGGTTATGCTCCCAAAGTTAAGGTAAACTACACTCCCCCGAGATTTGGTACTGAGCCAGTCCAAACACTCTGTATCCTCTTTCCACAGATTCGATCTCATCCCTCCTATCTCACTATCTTCATTGATCTCTTTGTCCACTAGTAGATGGAGCGGTCCGATAGAGTAAACCGGAGGTAAAATAGATTGCATGGATTGGATGACGTCATGTTCAAGATCATCGAATGTGTTGAGAATGATAGCAGAAGCACGTTTAGCTCTGTCGGTTTCACGGATAAGGAAGTTGAGCACTATGTCATCAGGATCGGTTGTACGGATAGTCGTAGGAATGTCCTTTAGTTGTAGATTCTTCATCGATGGTATCCAATCTATCTTTGTGTCTAAATACTCCTTGGTCAAGTAACTCTCATCTGCCAAATGCACCACCATTTTATTCGTTACAATATATATATCTCAAGACTCAAAATATTTTAAAATAAAATTAGAAAAGATTATCAATATGTAATATTGATGCATTTACATTGTTTGTATATATATATATAGATCAGAGCCCAGAAGTTGACAAGAAAAAAAAACATACCTTTGAGTGGACATAGCCCCTTCTCAATGAAGAGATAGAAGTGTAGATAAGCCATGAAGGCACAAGCACTAATTGTCCAGAAAAGAACCTGCGGGATACCGAGCTCCTCCGCAGCGTCAAGAGTGAAGCTCATACAACCGTCCGATACAATACAGCTCACCGGAGGAACATCATCTCTAGCGTTGATCCGCTGGAGAAGCTCCTTGAACGGAGCGAGACAGTTCTTCATGGTGGACTCGCAAAGGGCAGGGACGTCCTGCGTGACGTCCACGTCATTCTCTGGTAGACCGTCAGAGATGGACTCGAACTGGAAAGAAGGAAGGCCGTCGATGGTATTGGTCCCACGGGATCGGAGGAGACGTTTGTGGTTGTAGACAGTGTTGACGAAAGTAATGTGGAAGCCTTTAGCGTGAAGGAGTTTAGCCACTTTCATCATTGGATTGATGTGACCTTGAGCAGGAAAAGGTACGCAAACTACATGTGGCTTTCCTCCGCTAGAAAAGGCATGGAAGCCCATTTTCTTTCTCTCTTACGCCGAGAAAAATATGAAGATGGATATGTATTTGTGATTGAACTGGGAGCGATTTCGTTAGGCTTTCATGGACTCCATTTTATATAATATAATAACTATCAAGGTACGTAAGTGACAATAAGACAGCGAGACCATACGATCCTCGCACGTTGAAATTGTCGAAAAATCTGCCACACATGCGAAGATTCCCCCGGCCATATCGGGCATTACCGAATGGCGATCTCGAGGCCGAAGTCGTCTATTTGTTTATGTGTCAAAAGAGGATCAAATTCTCAAAAGGGACTCCGTACAACCCAAAATTTCCATCTAACCCTTTCAAATCTTATCTTAATAGCAGCAACAAAGCAAAGCCGAAAGTTGAAGATTCAATCAAATGGGTTTAGGCCATGAGACAAACAAGCCCAATCCAAAGCAGCCCACAGTCAACTTTCAGCAACAACAACGGCTACAACACTTCACGACAAGAATGGAGCTGCAACAAACTTTAAGACGCCTCTGCAGAGTTGTACGAACAAAAGCAACACCATCGAGCTGTCCAACAGATTTACAGCCCTTGATGAAGATGAAGGCTCTTGATCTTGACATCTGTCACTTACTATTAGGGTTTATGCTTATTGTGTTTCTCAGTATAAATATCCATCGTTTGTCTTTGTAAAACCCTTAAGAGAGAATTCATCAAATGAAAGAAACTATGTTCATCATTTCGGTTCTTCTTCACAAAATCTAGTTTTGCTTTTATGGTATCAGAGCTCAGTCGATCCATGGAGCAATACAAAGTTCCTTCCCTGAAAATCACAAACTCCGTCACTGTAACTCTCACTGAGAAGAACTATCTTCTTTGGAAGTCTCAGTTTGAGAGTTTTCTTTCTGGTCAAGGGTTGTTAGGGTTCATCAATGGTGAGCTCCCACAGCCTCCTGAAACTCTTGCGATCACGGATTTTAGTGGATCGAGCACTCCGAGTCCAAATCCAGAGTTCACCATCTGGACAAAAACAGATCAGGTGATTAAATCTTGGTTATTGGGTTCTTTTGCCGAAGATATCCTCTGCATCGTGGTTGATTGCAAGACTTCTAAAGAAGTGTGGCTCTGTATCGCAAACCATTTCAACCGCGCTTCTTCATCCAGACTCTTTGAGCTACAACGCCGGTTACAGACGATGTCAAAAGGAGAGAAGACGATGTCGGACTATCTGAAAGATATCAAAAGTCTGTGTGCTCAGCTGACGTCCATAGGTAACCCTGTGTCTCAACGTATGCAAATTTTTGCTGCTCTGAATGGTTTAGGTCGTGAGTATGAACCTATTAAGACCAGTGTTGAGGGTCTTTTGGATGCTACTCCTTCTCCTTCCTTTGATGATGTGGTCCCTAGGCTTACTGTTTTTGATGATAGACTTCAGAGTTATGCTGTTGAGCCTACTGTCTCTCCGCATCTTGCCTTTGCCTTGTCTCAGTCTGCAGGATATCCTGGTATTACGGTAACAATAGAGGCAGATCCAACAATTCTTACAGGTCAAACAGCGGCAGAGGGTCTTTCTCTACTAGAGGCAGAGGTTTTCATCAGCAAATCTCTTCCTCGCCTCAGTCCTCTGACGGAGAAGGTCGACCTACATGTCAGATTTGTGGGAAACGAGGGCATCGTGCACTCAGTTGTTGGCACCGGTTCATCACAGCTATCATGAAGAGCAAATCCCTGCAGCTCTGGCAGCAATGCGGATCACAGACGTCACTGATCAGCAGGAGCAGAATGGTACGCTGACTCTGGGCTTCTGCGCATGTTACGAATGCTCCACACCGTCTTCAGAATGCTCAGCCGTACTCAGGGTCAGACACAGTCATGGTAGGTGATGGGAGTATCTGCCAATCACTCATACCGGTACAGCCAGCATCGCCTCTACCTCAGGTAAGCTACCTTTACATGATGTTCTGGTCTGTCCAAATATTACTAAGTCTTTGTTGTCTGTGTCTAAGCTCACTCGAGACTACCCTTGCTCTGTTGAATTTGATTGTGACACTGTTCGTGTGAATGATAAGGCAACAAAAAAGTTGCTGGTTCTGGGAAGTCATCATAATGGGTTGTATCAGTTGACGGGGCCTGGCAATCAAGCTTTCTTCTCCTCACGGCAGCAAGCAGCAAGCATAACTGTGTGGCATCGAAGACTTGGGCACCCTCATGCTGATGTCCTGCACACTCTATCCTCTAGTAAAGCAATAGTGATCAATAAAAGTAGTGGTCTGATATGTGAGTCTTGTAAACTTGGGAAAAGTACTCGTCTCCCCTTTATTTCTTCCTCGTTTACTGCTTCTAGACCCTTAGAGAAGGTACATTGTGATCTCTGGGGTCCCTCACCAATAACATCTGTACAAGGCTTTCGTTATTATGTGGTTTTTATTGATCATTTCTCTCGATTCTGTTGGCTTTATCCTTTGCGCACAAAGTCAGATTTCTTCTCAACATTCCTCAAATTTCAGAAGCTAGTTGAGATCAGTTAAACTGTAAAATCAGGATATTTCAGTGTGATGGAGGCGGTGAATTCACAAGTAATCAGTTCGTTACACATCTGCAGTCGTGTGGGATACAACAATCAATATCGTGTCCTCATACACCTCAGCAAAACGGACTTGCTGAGAGAAAACACAGACACATCACTGAGTTAGGGCTCTCTATGATGTTTCAGGCAAAGTTACCTCAGAAATTTTGGGTCGAAGCGTTCTTTACAGCAAACTTTCTCAGCAATTTGTTGCCTTCATCAGCTCTAAGCGAAGCAACCTCTCCTTATGAGCTTCTTCATGGCACTGTGCCTAATTACACAGCGCTGCGAACTTTTGGTTGCGCTTGCTATCCTACTCTGCGTGACTACGCCAAGAACAAATTTGATCCAAGATCTCTTAAGTGTGTATTCCTTGGTTATAATGCTGCTACAAGGGTTACCGCTGTATTTATCCTCCTACAGGACGTGTCTATATAAGCCGTCATGTTTTGTTTGATGAGGAACAGTTTCTCTTTCAGAATGACTATGCTTCTCTGCATCCGTCTCCTGTAACTCCTCTGTTGCAGCATGGCAGACTTCGTTCTTATCACCACCAACTGTATCCTCTCCTGACTTGAATACTGCAAGACACGGTCCATCTGTAACACTTACTGTTCCAGATCCCTCTGTGCAGATATCGGTTGCTCCAGATAATGTCTCTCCTGTCCTTGACTCTGTACCTATACCACCGCCTGCTGTCAGTGTTACAGATGTAACAAAACAACATGAGACTGTCGTGGTCCCATCAAGTGTACCACAAGCGCCTCCATCTACAAGTCCTGAGCCTGTACCTTCTTCACCAACAAACAATGCTTCTTCCTCGGTCACAGGACATCCTATGATTACAAGGTCAAAAGCCGGGATCAGAAAGCCGAATCCCAGATACATTCTCCTAACTCAAAAGGTTTCATATCCTGAACCTAGGACAGTTACAGCAGCTCTGAAAGATGCGGGATGGACAGGTGCTATGAATGAGGAAATGGGAAATTGTCGTGCCACAAATACATGGTCTCTTGTTCCTCCCAAACCGGATATGCATGTTTTGGGGAGTAAATGGGTTTTCAGGACGAAGCTTAATGCAGACGGCAGCTTGAACAAGTTGAAAGCAAGACTCGTTGCTCAAGGTTTTGGACAAGAGGAAGGCATAGACTATCTAGAGACATATAGTCCAGTGGTGCGCTCTGCAACTGTAAGAGCTGTTCTTCATATTGCTACTGTGATGGAATGGGATGTCAAACAAATGGATGTGCAAAATGCATTTCTCCATGGCGATCTCACCGAGACCGTGTATATGTCTCAACCTGCAGGCTTTGTTGATCCCAGTAAACCAGATCATGTGTGTCTGTTGCATAATCCCTTTACGGACTAAAGCAGTCCCCACGTGCTTGGTTCGATAAGTTCAGTACATTTCTTATTGAATATGGTTTTGTCTGCAGCATCCCAGATCCATCGTTGTTTGTCTACACAAAGAACAATGATGTGATTATGCTTCTCCTTTACGTTGATGATATGTTGATCACAGGGAACAACTCTAACACTCTGGCTGATCTTCTGCAACAACTTCAAGGAGAATTTCGCATGAAAGACATGGGGCATTACACTACTTCCTGGGAATACAGGCACACTTTCACTCAGAGGGGCTGTTCTTGTCTCAACAGAAATATGCTGAAGATATATTAGCGGTTGCTGGAATGATGGACTGTGCTCCAATGCCGACTCCTCTGCCTCTGCAACCAAACCGTGCTACAGAACCTCTGAGTTGTTTTCGAACCCTACATTTTTCAGAAGTCTCGCTGGGAAATTGCAATATCTTACTTTGACTCGTCCGGATATTCAATTTGCAGTTAACTTTGTGTGTCAGAAGATGCATGCTCCCACTGTTTCTGATTACAAGTTATTGAAGCGCATATTGAGATATGTGAAGGGAACAATTACCATGGGTATCTCCTTCACACGAAATTCGGACTTTACTCTTCGGGCCTATAGTGACAGCGATTGGGCAGGCTGTCCAACTACTAGCCGCTCCACAGGTGGTCACTGCACATTTCTTGGACAGAATCTGATCTCCTGGTCTTCAAAGAAACAAGACTCTGTGGCTAAAAGCTCTACTGAAGCTGAATATCGTTCGTTGTCTGATACAGCTAGTGAGATTACTTGGATAAAGTCAGTGTTGAAAGAGTTAGGAGTACCTCTGCATACAACACCGGAACTGTTCTGTGACAATTTGTCTGCAGTATATCTTACAGCAAACCCAGCGTTTCATGCTCGCACAAAACATTTCAGGAATCACTATCACTATGTTCGTGAACAAGTTGCTTTGGGATCCTACTGGTTCGTCACATTCCTAGTCATCAGCAAATTGCAGATATCTTCACCAAATCTCTTCCTTACAATGCCTTCACTTCCTTGAGGTACAAACTTGGCGTTGATGTTCCACCTACTCCAAGTTTGAGAGGGGCTAATAGCAGCAACAAAGCAAAGCCGAAAGTTGAAGATTCAAATCAAATGGGTTTAGGCCATGAGACAAACAAGCCCAATCCAAAGCAGCCCACAAGTCAACTTTCAGCAACAACAACGGCTACAACACTTCACGACAAGAATGGAGCTGCAACAAACTTTAAGACGCCTCTGCAGAGTTGTACGAACAAAAGCAACACCATCGAGCTGTCCAACAGATTTACAGCCCTTGATGAAGATGAAGGCTCTTGATCTTGACATCTGTCACTTACTATTAGGGTTTATGCTTATTGTGTTTCTCAGTATAAATATCCATCGTTGTCTTTGTAAAACCCTTAAGAGAGAATTCATCAAATGAAAGAAACTATGTTCATCATTTCGGTTCTTCTTCACAAAATCTAGTAGTTTTGCTTTTATATCTAACCTTCTCTACATAAAAACCCGAAACTATCCTTAATGAAATACCAACAAACTTTTAATAAAAAAAACTAAAAGAAAAAGAAAATCAAGTGGAGCCCACTTTTAATTCTCTATTTGCGTCTCCTCTCCGATATCCTTCTTCTCTCCGATCCTCTTCTCCTCTCTTCCCTAATCTTCTGCTTCTCCACAAATTGGTTTGATTTGCTTCATCCTTCTATATTACTCTCTCTATTACGACGATTTCTTGTACATATGCCCTCTTCCACCAACTTTATTTTATTTTATTATGGGCTATTTGAAGTCATGGTTTTGAATTTTTTTCTTATGATCCAATTCCAATTAGTAATAGATTTGGATTCAGTGATTTTCGAAATAACCCAATAGTCCATGGACATAATAAACTTATTTCCAAGGTTTATTAAGGTCTCATTCATACCAATTTTCATTTTCTTCTCTCTTTCGTTATGGGCAATTTGAGATTTGGTGTTTGTTGATTCAATTTCAATTTGTGATTTTTGATAGATTGTGTTTTATTTTGAAAAACTCAAAAATGGTACAATTGGTAAAATTAGTATAACTTTATATCAGTACGAAAATACAAAATAACACCAATTGTAAACATATTTTCATATGACTTATAGGCCATACAAACATTTGCAAACATATTTTCACATTTTTATAGTTCAATAAATTTAAATTTCAAAAATTTCATGCATGAAGATGTTATGTTAACACAATCTAACTTTATATTTAGGTTAGTTTTAAAATCTTAACCACAATAATATAGAAAACACACTAACAAAATATTTTTACACAAGTTATGCTATTAGAATATATTAAATGTAGATTATATTTAATTTTATAATTACAACTAAATAAATTCATTTTAGAGAATAGTATAATTTAATATAATTTTAAACTGCCAAAGTACAATTTTTTTTAAAAAAATTCAATGAAAAGCTTAGGTACAACTAGTATGACTCTGTTTTTACACAAAAAATATAAATAACACCATTTGTAAACATATTTGTAAACATATTTCCATATGAAATAGGTTATAAAACATGTACAAACATATTTGAACATTTTATAGTTAAATAAATTAAACTATAAGAATTTGTTCCATATTTGAATATGTAATATCTACACAATCTAACTTATACTTCTAAGGTTAGTTTCAAAATTTTAACCACACTAATATGAAAACTACAAAGTCTACTTTGTTTAAAAAATTGAATCTGTGACAAAAAAAAAAATGTAAAGAGTTGTACCAATGATGTAGTTATACCATTTTTTTATTTATTAAAGAGTTATACTTTGGTCATAATAACTTGTAACTAATAGTACTATGCTGTAAATGATTTTTTTTTAGTTGTACTTTTGAAATTAAGTATATAAACTACATATTACATATTTCTATATAATTAAATGTGTAAAAGTTCTTTGGTAGTAAAATTCTATGTTATTGTGGCTAAGATTGTGAAAATAACATTAGAAGTCTAAGGTAGATGATGGAAAAATAATACCTTCATCAAACCGAAAAATGAAATTTGTATTCAAATCACTAATTTAGTTGTGAAAATATGTTTTCAGTGTTTTGATGACTTATTTAACATGAGAATAGTATTATAATTGTATTTTCATAAATGTAATTATAAGTTTCACTATTGTACCAATTGAACTAAAAATGAAGTTGTACAAATCATACTAGTTGTTCTAGTTCAACTAAAATAGAGTCGTAAGAGTTATACTTATTGTACGCATCATACCAGTTGTACGAGTTCAACTAGTGGTACAAGTTGTACTCCATCCGAGTTGTACCAATCGTACTAGTTGTACTAGACATATTTGATGCAGAATATAGAATTGTATTAGTTGTACTTAGTCACACCTGATAGAAATAACATGCATGCTTACATACCAAGTGTAACACTCAGTCATACATATAGCTTACACAAATACAAAGTAGATTACAAACCAAACTCAACTAACATCCAGAGTTTTCTTCTTATGTTATCTTCATTGGAGGATTACACGGAGGAAGCAGAGAATTAAATAGACCATCAAAACATTGAAAACATATTCCCACAACTATATTAGTGAACTAAATACAACTTTCATTATTTGGTTTGATGAAGATGTTATCTTTCCATAATCTACCTTATACTTCTAAGGTTACTTTCACAATCTTAACCACATTAACATAGAAAACAAACTATCAAAATATTTTAACATATTTAATTTGTTATCCCGCGGGTTTGCGGGTCGACATATTTTATTCCGCGGGTTTGCGGGTATCCGCAAATTTTTTTTAAAAAATTATTAATTATAAATATTCTCTATTTTAATCAAAATATAATATATTATATATTATTTTCATTTCTAAAAATATCGATTATTTTTTAAAAAGCATTTATTTAATATTATTAAAAAATATAACTGAAAACATATAAGTGTTTTTTTGTGTTTTGCGGTTACCCACAATTTAAGCGGGCGGTGCAGGTATATTATTTTTCTCTGCGGATTATGCGGGTTGCGGGTTTTGCGGATTACAATTTTTTAGATCCGCCGCGGGGTGGGTTGGCCCGCAAACCCTGTACTAATAACAAATCGAAAATACATAAAACAAAGAATCAAAATTTTAAGTACATTTTTCATGAGTTTACACATGTCAGTGCATTTTTTAGGTATTAAACCACCACACGGTTCATATAAATTACACACAGTTGTACTAGTATGACTGGTATGACTGGTTCAACCACTAGCAGTTGTACTAGTTGAACTAGTGTTACTTGTATGATTGGTACCAATTGTACTATTATTACTTATACGACTGGTACAATTACTTGTGGTTGTATTAGTTATACTAGTACTACTTGGGATTTTCGGTTCATACTTTAAATTCTATTTTTCTTTGTCGGCACACGTTTTTTTCTGGCGCTCATTTTTAAAATTCAGTTATAGTTATGCTTCTTATAAATTCAATTCCATGGTTGCTTTATTTGCATCCTCCGCGGTTGCCTTCTCCGTGGAGGAGAAAGAGAATTGGATCCCGGGGAATTTATATTATGCTTGGATCACTTGATAGTAGGCTGCGGTGAACTCTATACTATCAAAATACAACTTACCTCCAAAGGGTTAATGAACCCATGAAATGTCTAACTTGCTTTCTCTGGCACTGATCCTTTGAAATGCTTAGCCATATGGAAAATCTCTTTGATTGAGCCATCGAAAGTAAACCATCCTCAAGGGATTGTCTCACATAAATCAAGTTTATCTACCATTTTCATAATGAAGGCTCTATAGCTACTCCATACTTTGTCCTCCTTCTTCTGTCGCTAAAAGGAAGAATACAACCATCTTTAGCTGATTCTGACCATCAGAATACTCCATTCCCTCAAGTGTGGCTAGCACGTCTTTTTCACGATGAAAAACTAATGAAACTCATTTAGTATATTACTATTTTGTTAGGATTAGAGCAACTAATACGACTAATACGATTAGTATAACTAGTACGGTTAGTATGATTAGGATAACCAGTACGATTAAGATAACTAGTACGATTAATATAAGTAGAATAACTAGTATGATCAGTATGACTAGATATTGTTAGGAGAATAATTATTTTTTTCGTCTGGGCTTGAGTTGGATTTGGGCCAAATTTAAATTTTATGTTTTGATCCATTGAACTAAATCTAAATGAAGGATAGAATAGTAATTTCCATATTTTTCCATTAAAACAAAAATAAATAAGAAAATGAAAAAGATAAGGAAGTCATTTGAGAATTCTTTCCTCCCCTCGAGGTCATCTCAGAATTTGATCCGTCAAAAGATAACATGTTTATATAAGTACATGATTAGTCTGCAGGTGAATTTGAAGTCAAACTAGTGGCCCAATAATCAGTTTAATGTAGCCCAAGTATCATCATGCTCGTTGTTACAAACGCAATCTATCATTGTTTTGGTTAGACTAAAGAAAATACACGCCCTTCAAATAAGAGTATCAATTTATGAGAACAAAAATCTAGTGGCCCAATAACTGGTGAAAGCTATTGGAGATATCTTACTAAGAATCAGATGTGTATTTTGCAGACCACCATGGACCATCAATGTCTGATTCTGTGACGTTGGGAGAAAAAATTCTCTAGATTCTGATATATTTTACCATATTTCCTTTATATCTTTAGGAAAATTCACATTATGTGGTTGTTAGCATTATGTTAATATTATCAGAGCCGTGCTTTTTGATGCCATAAACCAAAAATAAATTATTAAAAATTTAAAATAACTTAAAAATATAATAAAATGAAAATAAAAGGTTTAAAATAAATAAAATATTTATTTCTTTAATGATCCATAGACAAATTTTATCTAAGAAAACTGTAATATAAAAGTAATTTTATCACAAAACACAAGTAAATAATTGATAGAATGAAAAAAAAATGAATAACTAATGGTAAAAGAGTAAGAATGGATAGTAGTAATTTAAATATTTGAATGTTAAACTGTGATTAAAGTGAAAGAGTTTAAAATCATTGGTTATATTTGAATATTGCACAATATTTTAATTAGAAAGAAAGTATAATCACAAGTAGATCCACATGTAAGTTATACATTTGCTTCTCTAAATAATTTATAAAATTTGATGCCGTAGGCGAGAGCTTCTTAAATCCTTTAATAGGCACGTTCTGAATATTATCACTAAATATATACATGTATTTATATTTTCATATAAATTTTAATAATATAATTAGATGGTTTTTTTGCATGCACATAGCTAATAGTTTTAAATTTTCAAATTAATATAGCTTGGTCTATATAGTCTTTATTGATTATTAAGATTAAACCATCAAAAATCATTTGTTATTTACCTTTTCGATTTGGTTTAACAATTCTGACAAAAAAACGATATTTAATAATTTTATAGTGGTTGTTTAGGATGTCTTGTGGGATTAAGTGACTATTCTAGATTTTCTACTATAGTAAATGAATCTTTTTTTTTTTGTTTAACCTGGGGTATCCCGGGCCTATAGAAGGGCTCAGACTAATCCCCAAGGGAAGGAATGCCCACGGATAGACGCCCTCCCAGTTTTTCAAATGGCCGAAAGTAAGGACCCATATCCGTGTGGGTGTCCAAACAAATGTGACTTAGTTTCGCGCAGCAGAGGAATCGAACCCGTAACGTCTTAGCGTCACGGACCCGTCCCCTAACCACTCGACCACAAGCGCTTGGACATGAATCTTGATTACAATTTATTTGTTAAATGTAAAAAGCGAGTTTTCAATTCAAATTTCACGTGATATTTTGATGAATCTTTGAAGATTTTTGAAGAGTGAAGATTCTACGTATTAGAATTTGAGAAGAAAAATTAAGAATTCTAAAAATTAAAAAAAATGATATTGTTTTATTTTAATGTCGATAGTAACAATCATTAACACTAAATAAAAAGTTGATATATACTACAATAACTTTTGAGTTTTTAAACTTAAACTTATTAAAAAATATATACTTTTTCTAATAACTTCTTACTTCTTAGTTCAGTATTTTAATAATTGTTTTTCTCTTTATAAATTAGACAGCAATAATCCCATTTTCTGTGTGTTTAATTTTGTGTTAAAGAACTGGAGTTCTAAGAGCTGGAGACCAAACGTGGTTATATCTTTAATTAATCGAAAGAAGAACTTAGGATCTAATTATAAATATGGTAAGGAATGTATAATAGATAATCATAAACCCTAAAAATACGGACCATAATGGCATCATGTGGTTTAACTGTCAGCTTAACAAGTTGGTAAAGTACTTACTCACTGTATTTAGATCAACTAATCAATTTTTAATTACTTTTTCCGTTCTTAAAGTTCTCTAACAGGTTGATTAAAAATTCATAATATAAATAAAAACTCATATGGATATTGTCACATGACAAAATCCCAAAAGTCTCGATTCTAAAACCTACAAAGAAACGTAAGTCTCCACAAAGTGATTTATACAGCTGTGTAACATCCTTTGTGGTTGATCTCCAATTATTGCACACTCTTTTGTTGAATACACGAGATAACTTCTTCTTAAGACATCTAATTGATATCATATATAACAAGTTAAAAACTGCACACCAAAAAAAAAATATAACAAGTTAAAAACTAGGTAAAAGAACCTTAAACCAAAAGAAAAATCAAAAAACATATTCACAATCAACTATGAATTTATTTGTAAAAAATAATAATATTATACTTATTTTTTTTTGCAAAAAGTGAATATCACAGTTATATAAACTATAATCGTAAATTTTAAGCCGTAAAATTTTGAATTCGGATGCTCAAAATAGCTAGATTTTTTAATATTATTGTAACTTTAACTGCAAAATACAACCAAATAAAATTATTTATTTTATATATTTAAATTAAATGTTAATATTTTTCTTATAATAAATAGTCTTATTTTCAGGTTAAGATTTTACTTTCTTCTTATTAGATTAATAGTCTAGTGGTTTTCAGTTCTGTTCATTGTATCATTATGTCATTATGTCCTCAAGTTTTAAGCCCAAATGTTCGCAATATTAAATGTTAAAAAAAATATTAGTGTTCTTCTACTAATAAAAATACTATATACAAAACATTCTAAAGCCTCAAAGCAAAAAATAAAAATAAAATAAAGAGGTATATATGTACAAGCCAGCAAGATAAAGCATGTCTTGTCTCCAAGGCAACAACAACCAACCATACGTTATCATCTCTTATGTCTTATGTATATTTTGTAAATAAAAATTTTAACCAATCTTTACCGTCTTAATTAAACAGTACAGCCTGAACACATGAATTTCCATCATATAGGTCCTAGTGAAATCATGTATGGCCCATAACAACTACATATGAACTATTGAAAAATCTTTTAATCAGACCTTTGGGAAAATGCAAGAAACAACAAATCAGAGTTCATCAATAGTCCTGCGAAGTGAAAACCACAATTAGCTACTCTATATCGTTTTCTTTTTTCTCTTTAATAATTTGCAAGCTTTTTTTCTATTGGGGCATATCAGATAACTATAACATATTAATCACTTTTTCTTCTCAATAAATCTTATATATCAGTTAATGATGATAGTTCACTTATAGCTTTTCTGTTGATTTAAAACATAAATAGAATTTCACTGAAGACAGCAATTTCAGAAGGGCACGCAACAAATCATGCGTTTAATATTATTATTATTTTTTTTTTTTTGCAAAGACCTTATATTACCGGTTATTTTTTGTCATATTGCAAGTTTGAAAAAGTTATAGCGTTGAACGGTTAATCTAAACTCAAAATTAAAAGAATTTCTTTTTCGAGTTTTTAAATGGAACTAGGATTAAGACATAATCATGATGAACATGCCCCCACATTCCAATTTCACATAAATTAGAACTCTTTTTTATTTACGTTAACAGACATCTCATTCAAAACCCTGTCTATAATGTGACTTAACATTCAACATGAAAATCACAAACAGAGCAGAAGTAGAAACAGAGAAAGATAACAAAAAACAGAACAAACCACCACACAGTCAAACAAGAGAATCAAGAATCTACAGAGCTTTTTGTTGCAGCAACAAAGCGAGACTCAGCATTTCTTCTTCTTCCTCGGTGGAATCAGACAATAGTTCTAGATTTTCAGACCACAGTGTTCGCTCTCTAGCCTAACTCACTACATGGTTCAGGAGAAGCTAGATCAGATGATCAGAGAGACACAAGAAGCCACACAGCAAGAGAAGATAAGGCAACAAAAGATGAGAAGAAGAAGAAGAAGCAAGAGTAGCATCAGTAGCACTAAGTTCATAGTGATGATGGCGATGGAGAAATGTTCTTATGATCCAAGAGAGGATTTCAGAGAGTCCATGGTCGAGATGATTGTAGCAAACAAGATCAGAGAAGCAGATGAACTTAGAAGCCTCTTGGGTACTACCTGTCCATGAATCCTCGCGAATATCGGTCTACCATTCTCCAGATCTTTTACGAGGTTTGTGCTGATTTGTTCTTGTGTTTGTAACTAAAAAGAGAACAAAGATCAGTTGTTTCTTTCAATTGTTTACTTAAGAAGATACCTCGTTTTTCTAAGTAATAATCACACTGAATCATACACCTTCCATAAACAAAAATTATCGAAATTAACCAAAGTTTGAAACCTGAAATTATCAAAAACCGAACCGAGATACAATTTTGAATTGCCAATTCGGTATCTCCCTTGTAAACTAGAACCGAACCAAAATGTTGAAAACCTGATCCGAACTGAGATAATTTTGGCTTTAGTTTGAGCCACAATGAAACTTACCCAGCATATACGGTAACGACTTCATTTCCACCTTTTAACCAAATCTGAAACAATGCTTACTGTTGGGCCTGTTGGTATATAGAGATCCTTAACCGGACCGGACGGTTTAATTATGTATCTACATACATATATATATATTACACACACACACATTCCGAGAGTAAAACATTCATTCATCATAACTCTCCACGAATAAAGGAATTGATAACGCCTTGCCCAACCTTGATCTACAAGAAACAAAAACCTCAATTCGGTTATGCAAATGGGTTTGGGACTTCAATTAAGTGATGATCTGATAGTTAACCTGGGGACTTGGGATTTCGAATTTAGCGTTGGTACTAAACGATTTTGTGGCAAGTGGAGCAGCGAACCGGACAGAATCTTGTACGGTGAAGCTTTCGGAATTCAATGGTTTGTGAGATCTCATCCAGTTTAAACAAGGTAAGATTCTGCGTGAGAGCAATGGGAACAGCCGAACAGACCCATAATGTTTGGCAATTTCATATTTTTTGATTTTTTCTTCTTAGTTGAATTTCGTATACTTCAACAATTTAATGATATATTTATTTGCCACTATTAAAAAACCCGTTCATATTTTTTTTTCCAATTGAATGCATTTAAGTACTACATACTAGTCTGTCTACCACAAAATCTACATATAATTTACTTTTTTCAACAAGGCAAACACGCACATCTCCATGACATGTCGCAACTCGTGTAACTTAACTTCCAAGTCATCATCACGTTAGCAAGACTCCTTCTTTCGACATTGTGTGTATATATATCTTCCAACCTAAATTGCCTATCTTTCACGTATAACAAAAAGCTCTTCTTTATAAAATTATTATTTAAAGAACTAGCTTAGGTCTAATAAAATCGATGATGCTAATAATACATACTGCAAAAAGGGTTCCTGGTTCAAGAAATCGTACACCTACGGTTCGAAAGTACCACGAGAATGTAATAGACCTATGATAAGAATGATCCCGACGTTGGTACAGGATTGCTCGGAATGGGTTGAAGGCAAAACGATGGACGAAGTCCTCACCATCAAGAACACGTAAGTGACACTTTATTTTTTTTTATTTTTTAAAACGTGACACTTTAATCAATGTCAAATAAGGACAAAGCTCTGTTCTAGAAGTCAACTGAGTAGAATTTCTGACAAGTTTCATCGGGAAAATCCCAGAAAAAAAAACCCATGAAATTACTAGCTCTCTCAGGCGCCGACAAAAGTGAGAGATCCCTTATTTCTTCTCTGACCCCTGTCTCAGACTCAATCATATGTCTCCTTCTTCTTCCTCTTCTCGCAATTGGGTATACGACGTCTTCCCGAGCTTCAGCGGAGAAGATGTCCGCCGAACATTCCTCAGCCACTTTCTCAAGGAGCTAGATCGGAAGTTGATCGTCGCTTTTAAAGATAACGAGATCGAGAGAAGCCAATCGCTCGATCCCGAGCTTAAACGAGCGATTAAGGATTCGAGGATCGCCGTCGTTATCTTTACCAAAAACTACGCATCTTCAAGCTGGTGCTTGAATGAATTGCTGGAGATTGTTAACTTCAAAGAAGAAGAAAGAGATCGCTTTGTGATTCCTATCTTCTACGGTTTAGATCCTTGTCATGTTAGGAACAGAAGGGCGATTTCGGAAAGGTCTTTGAGAAGACTTGCCAGAACAAAACAGAGGATGAGCAAAATCTGTGGAGGAGAGCTTTAACTGATGTAGCTAACATGCTCGGTTATCATTCTGCTAACTGGTACCGTCTTTTGATTATTCATACTTCTTGTTCTTGTTCTTGTTTCTGCTTGTGTGAGCTTTTCTCTATTGTTATTTTTCGATAAAATCTGTTTTTCTGTCGTTAGGGATAATGAAGCAAAAATGATAGAAGAAATCGCCAATGATATGTTGGTTACACTGAATTTAACTCCATCAAATGGTTTTGAGGACTTTGTCGGCATCGAAGATCATATATCAGAGATGGGTTCATTGTTGTGTTTGGAATCCGAGGAAGTGAGGATGGTTGGGATTTGGGGATCCTCGGGAATTGGCAAGACGACCATTGCAAGAGCTCTGTTTAGTCAAATCTCTCGACATTTCCAAGGTAATATCTTCATTGACAGGGCTTTCATATCTAAGTGTAGGAGTAACTACCACAAAGCCAATCTAGATGACTATAACATGAAGTTGCACTTGCAAGAAGCTTTCCTCTCTGACCTTTTAAGAAAAGGGACATAAAGATCGATCATATGGTGCAATGGGAGAGAGGCTGAAGCACCATAAGCTTCTTATCGTTCTTGATGATTTAGATGATCACGTGATTCTAGATGCATTGGCTGGTCAAACTCAATGGTTTGGACGTGGGAGCAGAATCATTGCGGTTACAAAAGATAGCATCTTTTGAGAGCCCATGGGATAACTTTATTTACAAGGTTGATCTCCCATCTGAAAAGCAAGCTCTTCAGATATTTTGTCGATATGCATTCAGGCAAGACTCTCCACCTGATGGTTTCATGGGACTTGCTTCTGAAGTAGGGAAGTGTGCGGGTAGTCTTCCTTTGGGTCTCAAGGCTTTGGGTTCGTATTTGAGAGGGAGGAACAAAGAGGATTGGATGAATATGATGCCTAGGCTTCGTAGTACGTTGAATGGAAACATTGAGAAGACTTTGAGAATCAGTTATGATGGCTTAGATAGCAAAGAAGATAAAGCCATATTTCGTCACATAGCATGTCTCTTCAATGGGGCAGAGATTGATTACATCAAACTGATCCTCGCAGATACCGACTTGGATGTCAATATAGGACTGAAAAGCCTAGTTGATAAATCTCTCATACATGTAAGAAGGGAGACAGTGGAGATGGACTCTCTGGTACAGGAAATGGGTAAAGAAGTTGTTCGTTCACAGTCTACTGAACCTGGGGAACGAGAATTCTTGTTGGATCCGAATGATATATGCGACGTGCTTGAGGATAACACGGTTAGTGCTCATTTGATCATTCACTTTTGGATATGAATAAAGTAACTTGTTAAGATAGTGGTTTTGTCTATTTTCTTTTCACAGGGTACTAAAAAAGTCTTAGGTATATCGTTGGATATGTCTGGGATTGATGAGTTGCACATACATAGAGAGCCTTTGAAAAGATGCGTAATCTTTTTTTTCTAAAGATTAGCAAGAACCATATAAAGAAGTCAGATGTTCCATACACGAAGGCTTCAACTATTTGCCCCCTAAACTCAAAATACTAATCTGAAAGAATACCCATTAAGATGTCTGCCTTCTAACTTTTGTGCTCAACATCTAGTTAAGCTCAAATGCAGAACAACAAGCTCGAGAAGCTGTGGGAAGGAGTTCAAGTGAGTTCTGATACAAAAATATTATACTCTTCAGATCATAATTCTTTTCTTCTTAATGTGTAACATACTTTTCATTTATTCTGTTTTTCTTTCTCTGCTTAGCCCCTTGCACACCTCAAGCGTATGGACTTGTCGGGATCTGAAAACCTGAAAGAAATCCCAGATCTCTCAATGGCCACTAATCTTGAGAAACTGTTGCTTAGAGGTTGCTCGAGATTAGTGGGGATTACTTGCTCTTTAGGACATCTCCATAAACTGTTGGTGTTGGACATGAGATGGTGCACAAAGCTTGAGGCTTTTCCATCGGAAATCAACCTTAGATCTCTTGAAAGACTTGATCTCGGAGGATGCTCACGGCTAAACAAATTTCCTGATATCTCAAGTAACATTTCAAGGCTTGATCTAAGTCGAACAGCGATTAAAGAATACCCTTCTAACCTGCGTTTAGAGAATCTCAAAACTCTTACGATGAAAGAAATCAACAGTCATAAGCTGTGGGAAGGAGCACAGTAATGGCATTTCCATTGACTTTGTAACTTAATATATCTCCAAACCAACACTTTGTACTTGTTTTTCTGTTGTTGTTCAGCCGCTTACATGCCTCACAACGTTAGATTTGTCGGGATCTAAAAAGCTTCAAGAAGTTCCAGATCTTTCGTTGGCATTTAATCTTGAGTGGATGAATCTTGGGGGTTGCTCAAGTTTGGTGGAGCTTCCTTCTTCCTCTATTAAGAATCTTAAAAGGTGGCTTATTGAGCATGGAAAATTGCACCAAGCTAGAGAGTCTTCCAACTGATGTCAACCTTGAGTCTCTCGACTGCCTCAATTTCGGCGGATGCTCAGGCTGAGGATGTTTCCTAAGATCTCAAGCACAATCTATCTTCTTATTCTAAACCAAACAGCGATTGAAGAAATTCCCTCGTGGGTCGTGACCTTCTCTAGGCTCAGATGCTTACGCATGAAGGAATGCAAGAATTTAAAATCCAAACCCTCCTCTAGTATTTTAAAGAGTTTGCGACATCTTAAAGAGGTTGACCTTTCAGGCTGCGGGGTGTTTTCGGAATGGATTCTGATGTGCCGTTCGGTTTTAAAATTTGAGGTCTTGGATCCCCGCTCAGGCCGCTCATGGCTAAAAAGAGTTCGTATTATATCAAGACGTGTAGCCATACCGCTTCTAACGATTGAAAGAATCCCCTCTAACCAGCGTTTAGAGAATCTCAAGATCATCGAATAAGAGTCAGAAAATGTGCCAAGAAATGCCGGTAATGACTATTGTTAACTCTTGGAGAAAAAGTAGTTAAACTTTGTAATCTTCATTGGAGTATTTATTAAGCGAATGTACATGTGGATGTTTATATAAAACTATGAAAGTAATACTCCACTAAATGGTTAAACTATTAATCCACTACATATAGTTAATTAATGGTTTGATTGAATTTAAATTAATACATTAAATTTTGTTAAATTAAATTAAATAAAACTGTTTTATTAATGGACATGAGTTGGTGCACAGATCGTGAGTCCCTTCCATCGGTAATCAACCTTAAATCTCTCGATAGAGTCGATCTCCGTGGATGCTCACAGCTGAAATTTTTTCCTAATATCTCAAGTAACATTTCAAAGCTTGATCTAAGTTGAACAACAATTAAAGAATACCCTTCTAACCTGCGTTTAGAGAATCTCAAAGTTCTTACGATGAAAGAAACCAAGAGTGTGAAACTATGGGGAGGAGTTCAGGCAATGTGGTATATCCATTGACTTTATAACTAAATACATAACTTCAAACCAACACTTTGTACTTGTTTTTTCTGTTGTTGTTCAGCCGCTTACATGCCTCACAACGTTAGATTTGTCGGGATCTAAAAAGCTAAAAGAAGTCCCAGATCTTTCGTTGGCATTTAATCTTGAGTGGATGAATCTCGAAGAAGGTTGCTCAAGTTTGGTGGAGCTACCTTCTACCTATATTCACAATCTTGATAAGTTGAGTTATTTGAGCATGGAAGATTGCACAAAGCTGGAGGCACTTCCGACCGGCATCAACCTTATGTCCTCTCGAATGTCTCAATCTCCGTGGATGCTCAAGCCTGAGCACTTTTCCTGATATCTCACTTAACATTTCTCTTCTCATTCTAAACCAACGGCAATTGAAGAAGTTCCTCGGTGGATCCATCAGAAATTGGAAAAGAAAAACAGATCATTTTAAGTAAAAAACAGAGCATCGGAAACAAAAGCAAAGCAAACATATCCTTGTCTCAATCTCCGTGTACAATTTCGGTGTTGTGCTTTTTGGAGATGATACCCGTCAAAGTAACAAGAAATAGGCCTTGGGGCTCCCTGCACATCACTCCTTTTCCTTAATTGAACACACAAATGAACCACTCTAAATTCCGGTGTGACGTTTTGTAATTGTACCATTCTAAATTTTTAAATTATGTATTTTTCAAGAAATAAACATATCTGACAATACGACAAAGAAGAAAAGAATGAGATACGGAAAAAAATAGAGTGAGAGAAATCTAATTTGATTGGAAACATGTAAGCTATAGAATAGTTGTTGGTAGGGATCAAATCAGACCTAGTATTCATTCACTTGTATTTTAAGTGTTGAAAGAATTGCACAGAACGCATTACCAATGCCGATATGTAAGAAGCCGATGGGCTTTGGGATCGAATGCAATGGCAGGAGGAAGATGTATATAATCACCAATCATGCAAGATAAATACGCATTATTTAGTCTACTAATGTTGCAAACATAACCCAACAAGAGAGTTATGTTTAGTTTGCACACAAAAACATGGACTAGGACGAACGTATTGAAAGAAATACCAACAGTGATTTAACATAACAAGAAGGGCTGCGTATATATCTAGGCATCCCAGTTGAATCCATCATAAATCACATAGAAGTAGCCCTTGTCAATAGATAGTTTTTTAACACACGTCAACTCGAGTGCAAATCGAGGTCCACATTCCTGCCACTGCAAAAAGTTGCAAACAAAAACAAGAATGCTAAAATGTCCATGTCGTTGACGTATAAAAACATCATAAAGTCGGCAAGAATCAAAGATATGAAACCTGCATCTGTCCGCGGCGGCCGCTAACACTTGAACTTTCCCCTGCAACGCCTTCCTTAAAGAATAAACTGAACACGTACGAGTGCATCGATCCAAATAAATATACGCTAAAGAATAAGTAAAATTTATACCAAGACAAAAACCTTAAAAGATATGAGAAAGTGGGTAAGACAACTTACCCCTTACGTCGGAAGAAAAATAATTATTTTGCTTCTCGACCCATGCAATACCTCTTCCACAGGGACCTGGGTGTGGAAGGAGAAGGGACATTGGTGGAAGGAGAAGGACCTGGGGAAGAGTGATTGTATCAGTCTGAAAAGAAAAGGGAAATAAATGAAAAAAGATGTGCCATTCCAAGTTTTTGACAAGCAGTATGGAACAATTAAGCATTGGTTATGACCTGCCACTGGCGGAGAATTAAACCTCTCATTTCAAGTTGCGGATAGTGGCGCCGCTTAGAATTGCATGATCCTATAAGACAAAAAATAAAAATAATTGAAGGATTATATATATATATATATATATTTGAGCAATTACATATGTAATACAAAGACAAAGCTGATACCGGTATATCCTCCAGTGGATGAGATCATGAACCCTGAAAATAGCGGTAGCACAGTTCAGCAAGCTTGTGATAACGATTCCATCTGCAAACCAAAAAACAAGAAAGCAAAGATAAAGACACCAAGCCAGAGGTCTAAACTCGGATTTAAATATCTATATCTACAGTTTCAACACACACCTTGTTCCAAATGGTTTTTAAAAACGAAAATGATCGTGCCCAAAGCTGCAAAATGGAAAACAGAGAAATCGGACAGAAGATGTAAGAAGCGATTCCATAATTAATAAACAAACGATCTTTCATACAATCAACCTACCTCGTCATCATCGAGACTAGTAATCTTCCGGCGGATCTTCCTCTCTGGCTCACACTCTGCCTTCCTCGTTTTCTCCATCTTCATCTTCTTTGTATGCGTGCGTGCTACGTTAGGGTTTTAGCGCCTCGCATTTATCGACAGTATTATGGGCCCACTTTGGGCTTATGAAATATTTGAGCGGCTGGAGAAAACGAGTGTTTAATCCGCCTCAGGGATGACTGAGCGAAAAGGGATTATAAAGGGTTTCCTTGTCTTGAGATCAATTCGGCTTATTAGTTCAACTATCTCACAATCCTAGAGAACCGTATGAATGTGCACAACAGCCTTGCAAGGCCTACGTACAAAAACTGCAAAATAATGAAAGACTATTTCAAAAAAACTCAAAAGTAACGTTTCTTCAGAAAATTTGTGGCTTACTTTGTCAAGGCAGTTCAACGATTTGTCGTCGGTCAACAAGCTCAGTAATAACAGGCATATGTGCAACATTAAACAGAAGTCATCATGTGAAAAGCAATAATTGGGAATGTCAACTATTGCATAGTTGATCATTTGTAATGAAGGCAATCTCATACTCACTTGTGCTGGATAAAACAGAACCTGAAAGTTTTTCTTTGTCTTCAATGCCAGCTATTATATACACTGTCAAAATTTTCACCCGGTCCTACTTGCTCAACTCTATCCTCATGGCAATATATAGAATCAACTTTCACATGTTACTATAAAGAAAAATGATGGTAATTAATATATATATCGAGCTAATTAAAATGACAACAAATTCTTTGGAGTCAGTCCACGAGAATTTGTCAAACTGAAGGTAAGTGTAATGTTTATTACATTGATATAAGGATGAATATATACAAGTGTAGAATATCAAAGAGAGTTAATGTAAGACTAGAACCGGACCCGCGCGTCGGCGCGCGGGACTATATTTTATTTAATATTAAATTTTTTCAAATTTAAAATTTACAGTTTATGGATTATAGATATAATTATAAAAATATATGTTTCACCTAATAACATTAAAACAAACATTAAGAGCGGGATGATATTACTTAAATTGGAATTATACGAATCTTGTCAATTTTTGAGAGGTTTTTTATGGCTTTGTTAAAAGTCGAGAGTAAAACTGTTGTTTTTACCAGTCAAGAAGTACGCGGGAAGAAAAATTAAAAATTACATCTATGAAAAAAAATATAAATTAGAGTAAATATAATTTTAAATGGATATTTCGAAAGTGAAAGTAAATTTAGATAGTAATGTTAAAGCTGATATTCATATTTGTTAATATTCATTACATATACTGCTAATAATGTATTTTTATTTGTAAAAATTAGTCAAACTAAAAAAATCAATTTTTAAATTCATCTTTAATTTTTGATTTTAAAATACTTCAGCATTTTTGTGCCCAAAAAAAATACTTCAGCATTTTAAAGTGATATTGTTTTTACAATTTTTACATACTAAATTTTGAAAGTTTAGCTAATATATTTTTTTTACATATTAGACTTTTAAAAACATTATTTTTATTGGAAAATAATATCTTCATATTTTATGGTATATATCAATCAAATGTTTTTGTAAATGATTTTTTAATATAGCACTTAATAGAAAAGTATTAGAATTTTTTTAAATTAATCAAACATATAAAAATTATAATTATGAAAAGTTATGTAGAAATTATATCATTGTTTCTCATGAAATATAATTAAAAAGTTTCTATTTGGAGTCTGTAGCCATCTCAGATTTTTAGACAATGATGGAAACTTTTTGCTTTGGTCTATTATATAACCATTTTTTTCTCCACAAAACAAAAAAATTGAGTGCACTAAATAGCAGACAAGCCAGCTCCCATTGTGATTAGCCCCTCGTGCAATGAGCGAATCTTAATAAAATAAATCAAATCAAGAATCCAGGTTAGAAGAAATCTTGAGCCTTGAGAGTGTGAACTGACGGAAACATAAAGAAGATCAAATTACCATTCAGAATTGGTTCCAATCATCTGCATCCTCTGAACTGCTTCCGAAGTACTTCTTTTCAAGATTGGTGGCAGTCATAATTTCACCCGCTGGTAAGATGTATCGTTTATGGACTTTGGAGTGTTCAATCACAAGTGATTGCTGTGAACGCCCTTCATGATCCAATATACTCTTGGCACATCCTTAGCATCTGTAACCCCATTCCCATTGTTTTTTCCCCAACATAAAGACCAAAAGATGATAATCAATCAGAAAGAATCTAAAGTAGGAAGCTTCACGCATAAAAACAAGTTTGGTCAGGAACTTGTATCTTACTTGTTCGATGCAAGAGACTCGTAGTTCGGTCTCTGATACTTCATCGACCTTTTTCATGGATGAAGTCGTTGACTTTATACGTAAAAGAGCCTAAATGTCAACCGTATTCACCAGAGCCTTCACCGTGTAATCTTTCAGTGTCTCTAAACGTGCATTTAACATGAGAAAACAACTATTGAGAAAAAACCGAGAAGAGAAAAGAACATTTTAATCACACAATTGATCTGAAGCGCTGCTGAATACAAACTCACATCTGCCTTTTATCATCGGTTGTGTAAGATAGTTCGAAATACTCAGCTGCAGAATACAACTGTGTCCTCAAATTCCTAAGTCCTGAGGAAGAAGAAAAAAATAGCAGAGACTTATACCAATTTCATTTCACTGGTCTGTCGGTTTCACGCATAGAAAGAATGTTACAAAACATATGTACTCGATAACATTCTCTTTCTAATCTATGGAGACTTAGACTTGAACTAATTATCAGAACAAATAACAAAAGAGGTAATAATTTTGCAATTCAGATGTACCTTAGACCCATCAGAGAGAGCAAGCTTTGCTCCATAGATAACGCATCAGGTCAACATCTTCAAGCTGTTCGATCTGTTCATTTTCATATGATGACATATCTTCCTCTTCACTGTTACAAATTATCAGGTAAGTTCAGTTTAGTCTACAATCCCTTTTCAGCTTTCTTGGCTCATCTCATTTGGTTTATTGCAATTGTATAAAAGTGTTCTTGCCTTCCGATATGAAAACTTTTGAGACACCGAAATAAAAGCAAGAAGTGTTCTTTGGGTTCAATGTTATGTATAAGATCTTGACTTACATTCTGCGTCAGTCTTGATCCAGTTTTATCTTTTCATGTTCGCTTCCGAGATGGAACTCGGGATCTTGAGATTGCAGCGGTTGATGCAGCTTCTTCGGTCATATATCTCGTTATCGTCTCTTGCAGGTGAATAGAGAACATGATGGATTTTACTTCGGAAGATTTGAACATTCTATAACCAAAACTTTGAATTAGCTTTCAGCAATTTTCCGACCAATCTCTTTGGATAAGATTTGAAAAGCTTAAAGCTAGAAAGACTGAACCTTTATCAGATCTTTCTCTTCTTCCTTCTCGCCACCGATTTGATTCTCCGATGGCCACCTCAAGCCAGCTCCTTCACTTCTTCCTTCTCGCCACCGTTTCATTTCTCACTTCCGCAGCTTATCTTCACATCGTTGCTCAACGTCTCTCTTTCACAGATCTCCGTTATTTGCAACCACTCTCTCGCCTTCCGACTCTCCTCCCCGGAAACTCAATCGTCCTCACGAACAATTATGTTTCTGGTTACACTTGACGGCTCGGTTGTATAATGTTGAAACCCTTTTTTTTCTTTGACATAATGTTAAAACCTACGTGACTATATCACATTAATTCATTATAGTGGAACCAAAAATCCATGTTCAAAGTACCCTTAATGAATTTTTTTTGGAATCAAAGGAGACCAATGACACAAAAAGTAATATGCCATGGTCCTTTTGTCTTTTTTCATATAAGACTCCTGTTTTAATATAGTAGATCAGTAATCCCCTAAATAGGTTATATATCATGATAAGTCATATATGCTAAACTTAAGGCATAATCCATGTATAATAAATTTCGTATTCTTCACAATATTTTTAGCACTTTCCCCAGAATTTAAATATTTACTTTAAAGTGAAATTTCATTAGAACTGAAACCCAAATATTTTTTTGGTTAAGAATGATCAATTTCTGTCTCTCATAATGATTCATAACATGTTTTAAATTGAGTAAATTTGTCATTATTGCATTTAAATTATTAATTAATTAGATAATTAGTTGTTTGTTAAGTAATTTTTTTTATATCAAATTAAAACATATCAAAATTGAGAGATCATTTTGAATTAATATTATTTATTTATATTTTAGACTCAGATATAAAGTACCTTGAAAATACTTTTATTATATAGAAATTGCATTTTAAACTAGTGTTATTTGCAAATGCTACTATGCTACTAATACTATTCATTGGTTCTATCTTATGATTCGGTCATTATCAACTCATGTATTTATTCGAGTATTTTCTATATAAGTCTTTGTTCTATCGAAATCAATTGCTATGCTTTCTATATCTCCATTATCTTCCCTGACCGAATTGGGGCCAGCAATACACATTGACAGCCCTATTTGAATCAAAAAATTTGTAATAATATTTAAAAGTTTTTCATGATTAAGTAATTCCATATGCTGAGATTTTATTACAAAATGGAAAGGAGAAAATTATTTAAAAGAAAAATGATATAAAAAGAGACGTGTTTTTTGTCTATAATAAATTGTCAAGACAAAAGTTAGATACCTTAAATATATACAATAATAAATAATTTATTCATTATATAAAATAAAGGTTTTTGATTATAATATGTGGTAGTTCCACTACTAGACAACTGTTTGATGTTTCACATTTTTCCTTTTGTTTTTTGTCTAACTATAGTACGTATTAGCAGGGTTTAAATGAGCATTTTCTTATGGACCTCTTATGGACCCCAACTTTAATATTAAATGGTTTGAATACTTATCCTATATCCTTTAATAATGAGTTCTAAAACTAGCATTTTTAAGTTTTAATTTCTACATCTATATATTCACCACTTGTTCTATGTTTTCAACTTTGTAATTTCATGTTCCTTCTTCTACTTCTACCTATACGTGAAAGGCACAGACAAAAAGAGATTCGATTATCATAATTCATAAGCAATATTAAAACCTGAAAATTTTATAGGCAATGGATTTTGTAACCACAAGTAGTGGTAGTCATGTCTCCATCCTATTGCATTTCAATTTTGTATGTTCCATCTATTATATCCGTTCATCACCATTCACACTTTAAACTCAGTTGTTTCACTTTAATTGCTAATATTCTTAGATCCAAAAAAAACAAAGATACTAAATCGAATTCGAAAAAACTTCCAACACGCACGTTCAAACAAGAACAAGTATAGATCTAAATACTGTAGATGTAAGAAAAGGTACAAATCTAAATTAAATAATCGTATTCGTATGTATATCTTTCCATATGTAGAAATTCTATCTCGTTTTAATTTTAAAATAGAAACTCTCTCAGAAAAAGAAAAGAAAAAATGGAGAAACACAAAGTTGCCTCACTTATTCAGCTCTTCTCCCTCCAAAAAGACCAAACAAAACTCCACAGATTATTCTAAAAATACCTAAATAATCCTTAACCCAATGGAAGAGGAATCATCGAAGCTCCGATCTCAAGACTTCTCAAAATCCAGGACCCGACCCGACTCGATCCACAAACCGCCGGAGTCACCGCTGACGAAACACTCGTTCCCGAGACTCCTTCTCTGGTTCGATCACTCAAGCCGCGTTAGAACTCTATCTTCGTGGTCCATCTTCTTCCTCCTCGCCATCATCGTCCCAGTAATGTCACACTTCGTTCTAGTCTGCAACGACTGCGATTACAAACTCCTCCGTCCGTACGACGCATTGGTGCAGCTATCGCTATCGATCTTCGCCGGAGTCTCGTTCGTCAGCCTGATGGACTGGTTTAAGAGATTCGGTATCCGAAAGTTCTTGTTCATCAATAAGCTCAAAGAAGTCAACGAGAAAGTTAGGATCGGATACGAAGCAGAAATTCAGGTGAAAACGCATCCGCTAATTTTAGTATTATTATCGGAAGTTTCTATAATTAGAATGTTTCCATTCTTGAGATTTAATTAGTCCAATGTATCTCCTCTGTTTCTTGCTTCAGAGGTCAATGAAGCTACTCGCTATCTTCGTCTTCCCATCGCTAACACTTCAAGCGATCTATCGAATCTGGTGGTATGCTTCAGGCTCGAGCCAAATCCCTTACATCATCAACCCAACGCTGAGCCACGTCTTAGCCTGCACACTCCAGCTCTCATCTTGGTTCTACCGTACATCACTCTTCATCATCGCTTGTATTGTCTATCAAATCGTCTGCCACCTCCAGATCCTTCGTCTCCATGAATTCGCCCGATGCTTTGCCTCTGACATCGATGATATTCGTTCCACACTCGCCGAGCATCTGAAAATCCGTCGTGAACTAAAGATTGTTAGTCACCGTTTCAGGAGATTCATCATGTTGTCATTGTTTTTGGTCACTGCCACTCAGTTCATGGCATTGCTTACCACCACGAGAGCTAGTGTTCCCTTTCAGATCTATGAAGTTGGCGAGCTCGCGGTAAGAGTACTTCAGTCTTGTTCTTGTCATCATTACATGTTTAAACTTCCTGAGTTTTGTCTTAAACTAAAGACAGAGGTGGAATCTTTTTGAAACATTCAATGTCTCTGTTTTTTTACAGTTATGCTCCATAACATTGGTGTCAGGGTTTTGCATATGCTTGAAAAGTGCAACACAGATGACTCACAAGGCACAGTCTCTAACGGGCATCGCCACAAAATGGAACGTTTGCGCCACTTTAAACACGTTTGATGATGATCTTGATGATGGAGAAGTTCCTAAACATTCACAGTCCTTACCGCCTCGTCGTAATGCTATACAGTCATCTGATGAAGAAGGAGAAGGAGACAGTGACCTTGAGAGTACCACGATGCATCCAATCTATGCCCGCGCCATTTCTTTTCAGAAACGTCAAGCTTTAGGTAAAGAAATCTTGATTAAGACGATGAATTTGTAGTAAAATCATCTTCAGCGTTTCAACTATTTCAGTTTCTTCTTGTATATATATATGTAGTGACCTATCTAGAGAACAACAGAGCCGGTATCACTGTTTACGGATTCTTGGTGGATAAAACATGGCTGCGTATGATCTTCACCATCGAGCTTGCTCTTCTTCTATGGCTGCTCAAAAAGACGATCTGTAATATTCTAGATCCAAATTTTCATTTCATCACCATCTCTTGTTTCGACATAACCAAAAAAGTTTATCTTCATGTTTTTGGGTTTTGACAGTGAACGTTACATGAAAACAAAATCGCGTCTTGGTTACTCTCACAACACACGGCAAGAGTTTTCCACAATGGCGATATATATAGCAGGTTTTTTTGTTGATCAATGTATGATTTTATTGTTTTGAGTATATATATATCCAAATACTAAAATACATGTTGTATAATAAGCTTTCACACTTCCCATTTGATTCGATGTTTCAAGTGAAATGGTTGACCAAAAAGAAAAGTGGCAAATCAAATCGTGGACATTATTAGAGTGAATACTTCAATTCACACTAAAGTGATATATTTCACACAAATTATATCATAATTATGATATAACAACCTTAATATACATTTCAGATCAGTTGTCAAACAGACTAAGAAAAGATCAAACGGAAGTAAGAGTAGCTGATTAAGCAATCAAATTTAGAACAATCGATCTGCAGAACATTAAACAACAACAAAAAGCTGAAACATTAAAACTTGTTCTTTCACTCTAAAACCTGTTCTTCCCCCTTACACTTACTTCTCTCACCATTTCTTTTTCTTGTTTCTCAATCACCAAGTTAGTCAAAACCAAACTATAACTACGCGTTGCGTCGCTTCACTCCACAACATCGATGCAATTCTCACCTACCTCTCCTTCAGAGCCACTCTTGTTTTTTCCATTAACTTCTTCAGACTTGGGTGTTTCCTTTGTGGACTTTCTCATATGTGGAGTCCTGGGGATATTACTCGCTTTGGTTTCTTCCTTGCAACCATCTATGCTGTGGCGATGTCGAGTACAATGCTTCCCTTTCACCTCCTGATATGATGAGTTAACTGTGTCGCTGCAGCTCTTCCTACGGTTAAGGTTTGGTGACTTGGGCCGAGTCAGCGGAAACTGTGATCAAACGACCACAGAGTTAAAAAATTTGATCATAAGAAGAGGAAACCAAATGTTGAATCCCATAACCAGTATTGGAAAAGCAAAGAAAACGAAACGAAGTGGACGTAAAAGGAAGCAAAGACGAAGTGAAACGGTTTCGTTTGCGTACTTTTTTCAATGGAAGTTTCGGTGGAGGAGCCTCGTAGTAGAAATTCGGTACCGGATTAGCTTTGTAAGCCATGTTCTTCCGGAGTTGCTTAGTGACTACTTCTTGTTCTTCCTGAATAAAATACATTCTCAATGGTTTTCAGAATGTTCAAGAACGGAAGATAAAACACTATACTGAATCTAACATGTAAAATCATTGTTTAGAAACTGTAAAGACATTTTCTGGATCATGCTATATTAAATCAAATTACTACACTATACATATATACTATCTAATGGACGTGTGTATGCATGAGCTTATATGTTTTACCTTAAGCCTTTTCTCGTTTTCTCTTTTCTCTTCTTCAAGTGCTTTCTGTTTCTCCTCTAGTTTCTTGTAAAACTGAAACGATAATACGTTGATAATTAGCAGATTGACGGAAACAAGTATAAGGAAGGAACAATAAGTAAGACATATATAAGGAGAGAAACGTTTCCTTATATTTTAGCAAATACCTCTTTCCGTCTCTCCAACCGCGTTGTGCTCCTAAATGTTGGAGCAACTCCAATCGTTACTTTGGGTTTAATGGTTCTTACAGATGTAGCTGATCTATATATGGCTAAGGATCAGACCCAAAAAAAAAAAAAAAACTCTGTAGTGGTCATAACATATTAAAAACAAATGTGTCTCTCTTTTCATTTTAACTTCACATAGAAGGATACGAGGAAGCAACTGAAAAACTATCTTCTTCATCATGGTGCTTCTTGTGATCTATCGTCTTCCTAGCTGGTGAAGGCGTGTTTGGCTGTGAAACAAAACAACAGAGGAACAAAACAAATATCATTCAAGTTCTCATTTTACATTCACCACAAGGACTAAGAGATATTATTGTTACCTGTGAACCTCTTGAACCCGAAGAAGAGTTGCGGCTAACAGCATTTCCCGGTGAGTTATTAACATCAGCTCCTACTCTTCCGGAGACTGAGGAAGCAGCAGGCTTTTCAGCCGACAGAGAGAATGGTTTTGGAACAGTGTAGTTCACGCCACCACCACGAGTTTTAACTGAAGACTTCTTCTTATGGTCAGAAGATCTATGTGATCCAGATTCGTCGGCATCATTCGCAACCGAGTTGTGGTCAGTGCACTCCTTAACCTCTGCAGCCTCGATATGCGAAGATCCCGTTGAGCTGTTTGGCTTCTTATCCATGTGTTTGTCCACTGGCTCTTCTCTACCCATTACCACTAGAAAAATTGTACACATAATACATGTAAAACAGCAAAACCAAACACATTTGTCTTGTAATTGCAGATTATAGGAAAGGATCAACAAAGAAAGCAAGCTAAACTTCACAGATCAATAAGAAACTACAAATCTGAACCTTAACAGCTTCAAAACAGAAAAACCATACACAATGACCAGTTTATATTTGTTTTGTCTGAAATTAGAGATAAGAGGAAACAAGCAACAAAGAAGATATAATCTTCTTCAAAGATCAATTAAAGCCTAAATATTATGAAACATAGGACAAACATCAAATCTAGGCTCTATATTAATGCTAAATCCTCTTTCACGAACAAGAAAATTAGGCGAAACCTATTAAATGTTGCAATTAAGACATTGAATTTGCCAGAAATTAACACAGAAAAAACATCTGATAAGATGAGACATAAAAAAACCTAATTATTATGAATTCGTTCCAGAAAACAAAAAAAAATAAGAAACTGAGCTGCGAAAACAACAACGAGCACGCAGATCGGAATCAGATCGGAACCACATTTTTCTCGAAATACCGATGAAAGATTTGAAAGAATGTTAAGGAAATTTCTTACGGATTTAAGCTCCGATTTCTCCAGAAGCTTTGTCAAATACATTCTCTCTCTCTCTGCGCAGGGCAATTTGCAAAATCTCCCCCTTTCTCACGTCTACCTCTCGAGAGGTTTACTTTTCTTGTTTTTTTCTGTTAATACGATTTTTTTTTTGGCCAAAACATCGATTTACTTTACTTTTTCCACGAATACTAAATAGTTTGTTTTTGTTGACCAATAGAATGTCAAATATATTCGTCTTTTTATTGGGTCGTGTCGCTTTATTTAGCTTCTTTTTTGACTTTTTGTTATTAAAAGAAAAAGAAAAAAAAATTGGTGGAAATGCACAAATTGTTATCCAAAACTTTTTTGTTAAGCCTGAGTGAGACTAGACGTGAGTGGATAGAAATTTCCATAATCACTTGCGCAAAAAATTGACTCTTGTTTAGATCATTTGGATTTTAATGAAATGAAATGATTCTTGTTTCAATTTACATTCTAATTTGAGTTTCCCGATTTTTGTTTTCAGTGAAAGAAGAAAAACCGGAAAGTCAAATCCGGTTAATGTAAGCCGATTAAAGTCAACGTCTGGACTATTCATAAACCGATAAGAGCCGTTTCGATTAGGGTTTAATTAGTTTGGTAGAGAAACAACATTCAGCATGAGCCGAATCTAGTATGGTCCAAGCAAGTAACGTATCGATCGATGGGTCGAATCAAATATATAGCCGTGATTCCGTGAAGTAGAGTAAGAACAAAAAGTAGACCTTTGATTCACGATTAACTACTCGCGGATTCACGTTGGCCGCTCTTTCAGAACGAACTAAAAGTAAGATATTGTATTATATAATATATTGTGTGCGAAGAGAGGAAATGATAATGAATACTCGTTTCCTATTTTTTATTTTTCTTCTTAACTTTTTCTTCAATCCAACACATGTATATATAGTGTGAATAGGTCTGTAACCGACTTAATAAATATAACAAACAAATCAAAATGGATAGTCAAAATCGACATGCTACAAAACTAATAAATAATTAGGATGGATATGTTGGAACTCAATTTTAAGACATGTTACTCATATGTCTAAATTAGAGTTTTGGTTGAATGAGAAATGCTTGTTCAATGTTTATTGCTTGAAAGGCGTAAAATGGGCATGCGGAAATTGTGGAGAAGTCTTGACAAGGTTAAAGACCTGAAGACAATTGGAGAAAAGAGTGAACCTAAACTAAGCCATGCGCGCGCGCCAAACCGAGATAAGATGGGCTCGGGCTTGGTTCGGGTTTGAGTGCGGGTTCGGGTATATGGGCCTCGGTCCAATAACCTGTCTTTCTGCTTTCGGTTTTGTGTTTGGTATCTGATCAATGTTGAATTCAATGCTGTCAAAGCATTAAGGTGTCACAATCAATTCAGAAATTGATGACAATTCTTTGTAACTTATTTTCTCTTTATTGCTCAATTTAATTGAGAAATAACTCTCCAGATTTTGTGAGACTATAAAATAGTCTATATCTCTCATTCACAATAAACAACATTTCTACATTTTTTCCTTTTCAACTTTCTCTATTCATTTTCTTTGTTTTTCCTGAGAGTACAACACAGAAAAAGGTTCGATAGGTTCTGTTTTCAGTGATGGGAAACAGAAACACATGCAGTTGTATCCTGGGATTCGGAACGCCATGCAACCGTCACACAAAGGGGCGTTTACAGAATTAAGGAAAGAGTGTCTCGCCTCTGCAAATCCGTCTTTCCAAATTCTTGTATTGATATTTTATATATTTTATATTGATCTTTTATGCAAAATGCTTTACAATTATTCAGTTAGTCCTATTGTAGAATTTGCGTTCCTACAATCTTAATTCTGTAAGTTTTCGTTTATGCTTAATACACTAACGAAAACTGATAATTTGTGAAGTATTTTGTATAAGAACAGGAATCAGAGAAATTATGGTGTTGGAAATCAGTCTTTTTCCATCAGATTTTTCTGTGGCATGGTTTAATAATTCTGCTTTTTAATTAAATTGCTAAATAATTTAGATTAACTCTTCTGAATTTTTTTGCAGTTTATTTTAATCATTTTGCAGAATTTTCTAGAATTTTATCTGATATCAGAATTGTTTAAATATTTTTTTTATTGGACTTAATCTGATCAAATTCTAATATTTTCAGATTCACTTGTTTTAATGAAAACAGGTGTTCATGGATAATTATGTTCATCATTTGAACATAATATGGAAACTCATGTCATGTCCGATCTATATTGGTTATACTAATGTGTTCTAGAGCTGTATAATAATGTCAGATTTTTTTGTCAGAATTATAGGTTTAATTTTATTCGTTTATCTGCTCTAGTTTGCTAGTTATTTGAGTTAACTAAATCTAGAATTTTTGTGCTTTAGATTCTGTGAATTGGTTATATTTAGTTGATTTCAACTTGTTTTCAACTAGTAAAAACCTATTTTGAAAAAAAAAAAATTTATTGCAAGCGTTGTTTAAAGAGATTCTGTTTTGTAAAATCCTTTAAAGTGATTTTTAATTTGCTCTGAGAATAGTCAAAGCTATTAAAGAAAAAAGACGATTTTTTTTTTTTGTGTGTGAAAGGCTTGACTTTGCTTGTTCAGTAATGGTCTTACCACGATTCTGGTTTGACTTAATTTGCTACTTTATTTCACTTGTTTTTTGGTATTTATTGTGATTGTTTGCAATGATTAAGCAAAGTCTCGATTTGTTATATACTTTAATTTTCTGGATTCAGTATTCTGGAAAATTAAGTTGAACGATATGCAATTAATTGTATATTTTAAACTGTTTATTTGACTGGTTTAAATTGTATTTTTATTGTCTTTATATTTAATTAAATAAGTAATTTTGGAATTTGTTTAAATTCTGTAAAATTATATTTAATTATATGTTACAATTTATTATGTTGTTTAAATTCTTTAATAGATGAGATTAAACTTCTAAATTGTTTAAAACCCCCCTTCCCTTGCTCCGCTGGAACAGAAAATGTGGAATGACCTCTGAAAATTAAAAACAATGCCCAAACTGAAGCATTTCATGTGGCGCGCATTATCTGGTGCCTTGGCCGTCAGGGAACGACTCGCTTCTCGGGGTATTCCCATCAATGATCTCTGTCAAGCTTGTGGTTTGGAATCGGAAACGGTGTGTCATACTTTATTTGTCTGCCCGTATGCCTCCCAGGTGTGGTCCGAATCATCCTTTCCGCTTCCTCCTATGGGATTCTCCCCCCAACTCTACTCTGCTCAACTTTCATCATCTTGTTGCATGTAGCAAGAATTCAAGCATACCTAAGCCTCTTAGACTATCGTTTCCTTGGATTCTCTGGAGTATTTGGAAAGCGAGAAACAATCGTGTCTTCAAGGGTGCTCACTTTTCCCCACGAATCTCAGCTTCTCAAGCGCTTTCGGATGCTCAAACTTGGTTTCAACTTCATCTAGTATGCTCTGACGAACCCAATATTGAGCTACCTTCAAGGTTCCCGGTGGGTAGGTGGACTAAACCACCTTTGAACGTCATTAAATGCAACATCGGCAGCTCATGGTTGAGACCGGATATGCTAACTGGCGCTTCTTGGATCGTCCGTAACCACGCTGGCACTCCTTTGTTGCACAGCCGCAGAGCATACTCGAGTCTTTACTCCACTTATGAAGCAGAATTTTGGTGTTTTATCTGGGCAGTTGAATCCTTACGTGACCTCCGGTTTCGCAAGGTTATCTTTGAATCATCCTGTATTCATGTCCGGGAAGTAATGACTCAACCTTGGTTATTCTCACATTTCCAACATCTGGTTGAGCGAGTTTTCTCTGCCCTGGAAACCTTTGACAGTTGGTGTCTCTCCAATGTCTGCGCATCCAAGAATGAAGTAGCAGACAAGATCGCCTCTAGTGTCACCCGGGATGGGCGTGGTCAGTCTTATGTGGCGAGTAATGGTCCTTCTTGGTTACAGACTCTCATTGAATCTGAAGCAAATGCGGTCCAATGTCACCTGATGGACTCTCTTTCGGGGCCGTTCCTGCTTTGATCTTTGTTTCCACCCCTTACCTTTCGTGTTAGTTGCTGGTGTATGATGCCTATTGGTGTCCTTTCTCCCTTGTGCTGTTTTTTCACTTTGTTGTTGAGATTTTTCTGTTGTTTCTCTATTCCGGCAAACTCTGGTATTTTTTTTTCATCTATAAACCAAGTGTTAAAAAAAAAAAACTTATAAATTGTTATGTTAATATACTGATTTGATCTTGGTTTTTTTGGACAGATTTAAATTAAGTATGATTATCACTGAGTTAACAACTTGAATTAGACACATGTATATGGATATACATTTGTGTTTTTGATTTTTAAATGTTGTTTAACAAAGAAAACGTTTGAGATGACCACTGATATGGTGAGTCGACAACCCAAATTGGAAATGGTCTGCCACATATGATCATGTGTGTTTTATAGACTGGAATTTTGATGCTTATCGGAATATCCATGTTCTTTATACACCTGTTGCTGTGGAAGTGTTATTGGTTACAAATCTAGTGAGTTTATACACCAAATTCAGTTTGGTAGTGGTCTGCCACATATGATTGTGCCAAATTCTGATGTTTATCAGATCGTCATATTAGTGCCTAGTGCAATAAGCATAGGACTAAAGAAAAAAAAATGAAAAATGTCATAAGTGTGGCATAATGGGTCACTAAGCTGACACATGTGATAGCATTGAATCGCTTATGAATCTTGTAGCAAGATTGACCATGTAAAAATAGTGAGATATAATCTCAGACCAGCTTGATTGAAACTAACATGTATATTGTAGTTTATGAAGTCAACATGGTTAAGAATATCAAGATGGACTGGTGGGCATTATTACTACTAATAATGTCTTTTGTGATAGCTGTGTATGCTTGAAAAAAGGAAAAAAAAATAGTGTGACTTTGTAAAAGTTGATCAAAGTTGACAAGATGAAAATCAAAACTTGATAAAACTATGAAAATAGTTATACATGACAAAGGAGGCAAGTTTGATGAGAATAATGCATTCTTCAGTAGTATTGGCATTATCCATCGGAAAAAAAATTGCTCCTTATTCACTTGATTCTGATGGAGTTGTGAAAAAAAAAGTTGTTGAATGCAAAGACGCATGATTGTGCGATACCTCAGCAAATGTGGGGGAAGCATTGCTTACCACATAAAATCATTGGCAAAATGTCATATGAACTTTAGAGAAGTAAAATACATTTGTATAAATACTCGTAAGTGTGGGGGTGTCTGGCAAAAATTGCAGTACCACCTCTGAAAAACACAAAGTTTTTAGACTTGTGTAGTCTCTATTTGGGCTTCTGGAAAGCTTTGAAATAGTGACATAAAATATTTGATCATGTTATCATGTCAAATAGTTTTAGCATAAATGTGAGAAACACATATACATCAAAAGTAGTCCACATGGATGCAATTTTTGTTTGTTTCAACATATATAGACATGATCAAACAAACTAAATGTATTGTTAGTAGAAGTTTGACATGTAATACATGAGACTAAGGATATGATTTTAAGATTATAAGTGATTAAGATCACTATACCTTAAAAGGGGAAAAAATCATCATATATCCTATCTCCAGATTTTATGCAGAAATGGTATTTGAGAGATTCAAATCTGCCCGTATATGATTGGAAGTCTAGAGTACTTAAAAAATTGTACTAGCCTCAATCTATATACATGTAATATGTCACCATAAGATTAATCCATATTGTCAACACTGGAAATCTATAGCTAGAGTATTGAGATATATGAAATATACTAAAAATTATGTGATGCACTATGGTGAAGAATCAATAATTTTGGATGGGTACAATTATGTTAATTGATTATCTTACTCCAAAAACTACAAATCCATGAGTGGATTTGTCTTTACACTTCATAGTGAAGCAAGATTTGACATCTTTCAGATTAAATATGTGCAACATATTAATCATGAAACCTATATTCATAGTTCTACATCAAGTAAAGAACATGAAGTGTTTCAGAATTTGGTGAAAGACATCATCATGTGACTAAAACTAATGCTTAGGCATTGATTTTGTGTATAATGGTTATTTGTATCTGTTATGAACATAACATAGACCACAAAACAATTGATCTCAAATGGAGTAATCTTCATAGACTATATCCTGTCAGATGTCAAACTAGGATCCATTTATTAAAGGTGTGTCATGAGATCAACTTGTTAAATCATCAAGAGGAATGGGTTTAAAACCTATGACTTAAGAGGATGTTTGGTGGTAACCCTACCTAATTAACTGACTTAGGTTCAAGGGGAAAACTAAGTCAAACTAAATCTGCCCAAAGCACTGTGAGACTTCGGTCTCTACCCAGTTCCTAGGATGATTGTACAGTGCTACCTGTAAGGTGTAGAGGATAAGAATTTGCTTTTAATGATTTGTGTCCATAGCTTTGAGATATAAGTGAAGTAGTACAAGATACTCCTTTAAACAAAACTAATGGCAAATCACCTTGTGAGTGTGAAATGGGGCCGTTTCTAGGAGAATGTGTAAAAAGGCTACATTCTCCAAGTTCACTCATGATTAACCAGGGATGTTCACGGCCAAAATGAACCCAACAGAGAACCTAATTCTGTGAGAAATGATACTGTGTTTTAGTTATTGTCTCGGTTTACACCAAAGTCAGGGGGGTTCAAGACATCATGGCCACCTCCTGTTCGAGTAAATCCGATAGCTATTAAAAATGACTGGTTCAAGGCTGAAAAATGCTACCAACTCATCATACAGTGGATTTTTCGCTTGTACTCTCAAAAGTCCTTTTATCGAGTCTTCATTTGTTTAGAATCATTTCTATTCATGTGGGGGATTGTTGGAACTCAATTTTAAGACATGTTACTCATATGTCTAAATTAGAGTTTTGGTTGAATGAGAAATGCTTGTCCAATGTTTATTGCTTGAAAGGCGTAAAATGGGCATGCAGAAATTGTGGAGAAGTCTTGACAAGGTAAAGACCTGAAGACAATTGGAGAAAAGAGTGAACCTAAACTAAGCCATGCGCACGCGCCAAGCTGAGATAAGATGGGCTCGGGCTTGGTTCGGGTTTGAGTGCGGGTTCGGGTATATGGGCCTCGGTCCAATAACCTGTCCTTCTGCTTTCGGTTTTGTGTTTGGTATCTGATCAATGCTGAATTCAATGCTGTCAAAGCATTAAGGTGTCACAATCAATTCAGAAATTGATGATAATTCTTTGTAACTTATTTTCTCCTTATTGCTCAATTTAATTGAGAAATAACTCTCCAGATTTTGTGAGACTATAAAATAGTCTATATCTCTCATTCACAATAAACAACATTTCTACATTTTTTTCCTTTTCAACTTTCTCTATTCATTTTCTTTGTTTTTCCTGAGAGTACAACACAGAAAAAGGTTCGATAGGTTCTGTTTTCAGTGATGGGAAACAGAAACACATGCAGTTGTATCCTGGGATTCGGAACGCCATGCAACCGTCACACTACAGGGCGTTTACAGAATTAAAGAATGCTTTACAATTATTCAGTTAGCCCTATTGTAGAATTTGCGTTCCTACAGGATAGTCATCAATCCAAACATGTATTTGATGTGTTTGAATAACATATATTTGACGTGTGTGAATAACATGTTTACAACACTCCCCTTTGATTATTCATCTTTATTATTATATAGTATACTGCCTCGTTAAAAACCTTATTATAGAAAAACCCATTTGGGATAAAAACCATAATAAGAAAAAAAGAGTGCAGTAACGCTCCCCATGGAAAGGACATCTATAAGTCCTTTAGATGACGCATTCTGATACCTTCAACGTGTTTTCTGAATGTAGTCGTCGGAAGTGCTTTGGTGAATAGATCGGCTGCATTGTCACTTGAACGGATGTACTCGATGTTCACTTCTTGATTCTTCTTAAGTTCTCGTATGTAAGAGAAAAATCTTGTGGGAATATGTTTCGTTTTATTGCTCTTGATGTAACCTTCATTAAGCTGGGCGACACATGCAGCATTGTCTTCGAACATTTTCGTTGGCTCTTTCTTTGTTACTATTCCGCTTCATTCTTGTATATGATGAGCCATTGATCTTAGCCATACACATTCTCTACATGCTTTGTGGAGTGCTATGATTTCCGCATGATTTGAAGAAGTGGCAACCAAGATCTGCTTCTGTGAGCGCCACGAGATCGCAATACCTCTCATTGTGAAAACATATCCGGTTTGCGATCGAGTTTATGCGGATCTGATAAATATCCTGCATCTGCAAATCCAACTAGACCAAAAGCATAATTTCTAGAATAAATTAAGCCTAAGTCAATTGTACCTTGAAGATAACGGAATATTTGCTTTATACCAGTCCAATGTCTACGTGTAGGACATGAACTGTATCCTGCAAGCAGATTTGTAGAAAATGCTATATCTGGCCTTGTACAATCTGCAAGATACATGAGGGCACCAACAACACTCATATAAGGTATTTCAGGCCCTAATACTTCCTCATTATCTTCACATGGTCGAAACGGATTCTCAAAGGATTCATTTTGTCCATATTAAAGCGTTTTAACACCCTTTTGGTGTAATTTGATTGATGCACAAAAATTCCATCTTTGAAGTTCTCTATCTGAAGCCCGAGACAGAACTTTGTCTTTCCAAGGTCTTTCATTTCAAACTCTTCTTTCATATCATTTATTGCATCATCAAGTTCCTTTTGAGTTCCAATTATATTCAAGTCATCAACGTAAACAACAATGATCACAAATCCGAACTTGAATTTCTTAATGAATATGCAAGGGCATATCGCATTGTTGATATATTCTTTTTCAACAAAAATTCTCTTAAGCGATTATACCACATGCGTCCGGATTGTTTTAATCTATATAGTGATCGCTGTAATTTGACTGAACAAATATTCCTGGATCCTTCCGGAATTTTTGATCTTTCAGGGATTTTAAATCCTTTTGGAATTCTCATATATATGTCATTATCAAGTGATCCATATATGTATGCAATCACAACATCCATCCATAAGGTACATTTCTAAATTTTTAGATGCCGTTAAGCTCATCAAGTACTTGAATGTGATTGCATCCATTACTGGGGAATATGTTTCATCATAATCAATTCCCGGTCTTTGAGAGAATCCTTGTGCCACAAGTCTAGCTTTATATCTTGTGACTTCATTTTTCTCGTTTCTTTTTCTTGTACAGACCTATTTTGTATCCAACTAGTTTTACATCCTCAGGTGTAATAACAACATTTCCAAACACGTTTCTTTTTATTAAGGGAGTATAATTCATTTCTTATTGCCTCTTTCCATTTATTTCATATTGAGCCTTTTTTGGCACTCCGATATCGATCTTGGGTCTGGTTCATCATTTTCATTTTCAAGTTCATTGGATACAGAGAGGAAGAATATTCCATCATCATCCTCTATTTCATTTCTAACCCAGATTCTTCCATCTTGGGCGTAATTAATGGAAATCTCACACTTTTCTTTTTCTTGATCATTCTCTCGACTTGTCTCTCTGTTGGGTTTTTCTAGAGCAATTTTCATAATTATCTTTTCGACATTTCTCATGATGTGGTTCTTCTTGAACAAATTCATTTTGTTCTCCCAAATTCTTTTTCTTTTTCTTTCGAGTTTTATCTTTAGAGCCCATCAGCCTCCCCCTTTTCAGTTGAACCCTAGGTTCATTTATTTTACTCCCATCAATTTGTACTTTTGGAATTTCAATTCTTGATGGAGCATTCACAGCGGGTATATATGATTTTGTCACCTTTCTTGTATCCGTGAATGCATCTGGTAGTTGATTTGCCAAATTTTGCAAATGTATAATTTTCTGAACTTCTAGTTCACGTTGATTCGTAGGAGGGTCAAGATGTACTAAATGTGGTGAAAACCATGTAACATCTTGTGAGACTTGCTTAATTCCTCTCCCTAATGCTGGAAATTCATCTTCATTAAAATGGCAATCGGCAAAACGTGCCGTAAACATATCTCCAGTTTGCGGTTTAAGATATCTTATTATGCTCGGGGATATGTATCCAATATATATTCCTAATCTCCTTTGTGGCCCCATTTTTGTTCTTTGTGGTGGCGCTATCGGAATATAAACCGCACACCCAAAAACACGGAGATGGGATATATTTGGTTCTTGACCAGAGGCTAACGGTAATGGGGAATATTGATTATATGCACTTGGTCTAATTTGGACCAATGCGGCCGCATGCAGTATAACATGTCCCCATACAGAAATTGGGAGCTTTGTTCTCAAGATTAGTGGTCTTGCAATCAATTGCAGCCGTTTTATCAAGCTTTCAGCCATACCATTTTGTGTATGCACATGAGGCACTGGATCCTCCACCTCGATCCCCATTGACATACAATAGTCATTGAAAGCTTGGGAAGTGAATTCACCAGCATTATCAAGTCTCACTTTCTTTATGGCATAATCAGGGAACTGTACTCTCAACCTGATTATTTGGGCAATGAATTTTGCGAAAGCCGTGTTTCTTGTGGTCAAAAGACACACATGTGACCATCTACTTGATGCGTCAATCAATACCATAAAATATTGAAATAGCCCGCAAGGTGAATGTATCGGTCCACATATATCACCATGTATTCTCTCTAGAAATACAGGGGATTCATTCCCAATTTTAGCTGGTGATGGCCGGGTTATGAGTTTTCCTTGTGAACATGCATTGCAAGAAAACTCCCTCACTTGAAGAAATTTTTCGTCTTTTAACGGGTGGCCATTAGAATTTTGCACAATTCTTCTCATCATGTCTGATCCTGGATGGCCTAGCCTTTCACTTATACCTTAAAAGTACTAGTAAACTTTTGGTTTACTGTAATATATGATTCAGTCATGTTTATCTTTATGCAATATAATCCGGAGGATAACATTGGCAACTTTTCTAATATATATTTCCTCTATGTTGTAATGCAAAGATATTTAATGCCATTCTTATTCATAGTCTCTATATGATATCCATTTTTTCGAATATCTTTAAAGCTCAACAAATTTCTGTAATACTTTGGGGAATATAGAGCATTGTCTATTTCAAATTTTGTCCCATTTGGAATTATAAAATTAGCTTTTCCAGAGCCAATTATAATCTTTGCATTACCGGATATAGTACTCACGCTACCGGCGAAGTCCTTTATTTTGAGACAGGAGAAATATCTTCTATCTTTAAAGATAGAGTGCGTTGTAGCACTATCTGCTAAACATATATCTCCATCCTGAATCTCAGTTTGCAACATCTTCTGTGTCATAATATTCATAAAAATGCATTATTAAAAGGTACTTCATATTATAACAAGAACCAATATTTTACAAGTTATTCTGAAAGTAGTATATTGCACGAACTACATAAAAGCTTTCATTATTATACATAAACTTTAAGTTCTTAACATAAGAAACACATCATACTTCATCGATCTAAGTTGATTTATTCTCTATTGATCTCTCCGGGACCAACAATGAAATCAGCGATATCCAGATGAGGGTCATCATTTAGGCCGTGGGAGGAAGGTCCGGCTTCATCCGTGATGAAGTTTGTTTCATTATTAACCTTGGCCTTTTGTGATGCTTGATAAAGGTCAACAAAATGTTTTGGCGTACGACATATACGTTCCCAATGTCCTCTTAGGCTGCATCTGTAACAAGCTTTTTCGGTCGTCTTTCTTATGGCTCAACCATCTTCATTGATTTGGAAACTCTTGTTTTTGCCAGTATTAAAACCCCTTCCTTGTCCACGACCACGACCACGTCCTCTGCCGCGTCCATATCTTCGTCCTTGATATTGATTATTATTATCTCTGGACGCTACAACATTCGCTTCTGGAAATGGAGCCAAACCAATGGGATAAATTTGATGGTTTAACATCACAAGTTCATTATTCTGCTCAACTACAAGGAGGACTTGCATCAACTCCGAGTAGCGAGTGTATCCTTTTACGCGATATTGTTCCTTCAACATTACATTTCCAGGATGGAACGTGGAGAGCATTTTTTCAATCATATCATAATCGCTCACATCTTCACCACATAACATCATCCTGGAGGTGATTCCGAACAGAGCGGAGTTATATTCACCAACACTTTTATAATCCAAGAAACGGAGATTTAACTACTCATTTTTAGCCATTGGCAAGATCACATACTTTTGGTTATGAAATCTATCTTTGAGTGATTGCCAAAGATCGGCAAGATCTTCCTTTGTGATGTATTCATTTTTTAAGTTATCGTGGAGGTTATGGCGTAAAAACACCATAGCTTTAGCTTTAGCCTCATCTGACCTTGGTTTCGACTGATCGATGGTTTTGAGAAGCCCATTTGATCTCAAATGCATTTTTGCATGAGATGCCCATGTCATATAATTATTTCCGCTTATATCGAGGGTACCGATATCGAGCTTTGTCAAGTTTGACATGATATATATATATATATATATAAACAATTAAACCATTCGTTAAATACGAATTTATATTGTTTCGAGGAGGCAGGACCTACCACTCGATTAAAGAGGAGGTATAACCTTCCACTCCGTATAATTTAATATGAATTCAGTAAAATGATATATAACATTATTTCATATATATATATATATATATATATATATATATAGATATTGGTATAAATTTAACCTCAAATTGAAATAATATAAATGTTACATCTTTATGGTATGAAAACCAATTGGATGTGATTGGGCAGAGTGACGGTATAGAGACGTTTGTGCTGAAGAATGAACTAGAAGTAATATACTGTATTATATATATATAATATATTGTGTGCGAAGAGAAAAAATGATAATGAATACTCGTTTTTTTTTTTCTTCTTAACTTTCTCTCTAATCCAACACATGTATGTATAGTGTGGATAGGTCCGTAACCGACTTAATAAATATAACAAACAAATCAAAATGGATGGTCAAAATCGATATACTACAAAACTAATAAATAATTAGGATGGATAGTCATCAATCCAAATACATATTTGATGTGTTTGAATAACATATATTTGACGTGTGTGAATAACACGTTTACAACAGTTTTGTTGTTTTTATTCGAGTTGGTGTGATAATATGGGCTTCGAATCAATATAATTATCTTGGTCCAGATGAGCCTAAGCAGAATATCAGCGTCTTATGAATTAGTGGGCTTAAGTCGCCCAGGCCCATTTCAGATTTTGTTAAAATGACTTAACAAAATGCTAAACGTATTCCATTAGTCTATGAAAAAAATGGATTAAAAAAATCCATGAAAAAATCAGTCTATGCATAATGCAGTCAACATGATGTTAAATTCATCTACTTAAAATGCATAGATAAATTATTGAATCCCAAAAAAGGAAATAACAAAATGAAACATAAAATAGATTATGAACTTAAAAAAGGCAAATTTGGGAGCGGATTTAATTGCATCTTGTGTGGCATCTCATCATCTTCATCAATCTTATGTAGCTCGAGGCGCGCCAGATTGGTTGGATGATTTAATTGCAGCAGAGGCAACTAGTTTCGGTCTGTGTAAGTGCTATTGTTGTGTTATGGTTTTTGTCTCTCGTTTGTTGCAGAGTTCTTTCCGTTGTGCCTGTTTTGTGGGCTTTCAATTGCTCTGTGTGGTTGTTCGTGTGGCCAGTTGGCCCAAACGTTTTCAATATTAATTCCATCAGTTGACCAAAAAAACTTGAAAAATCTGAGTAATAGTCAATTTCAAAAATCATAAACTATTTTAATGAAATCCTAAAAGAAAACTTCTAAGAGATGAAAAAAATAGTGATCAATTTTTGTTTTGTTTAATAAATAGTAGAATCTGTCATCAATTTTAGGACAAAAATGCTACAGAATCACACTAGCCAAAATGGTTTTGATGTCCACATTCACTCTACCAAAACTATTAACCCGATAACAACTACCACATCCACTATCATTTTTATTTTTTAAAGTTTTCCTAATTTAATTTTTATTTGATTTCTCTTTTCTACAATAGTTAATTTTAAGTCTTTTCTAGTTTTATGCAAAAGAAGTTATCTTTCAAATAATTTATCCTCTTTTTATATCTATATACTTATGAAATAATCCAAACATTATATACAGACTATTGTAATTCAGTATCATATTAACATAGACATTCCAAATACAATTACAATCAACATTCTTAAAAAATGAGACGTGGTTTAATTTTGTCTATAATGAAAATGTCAACACACAAAGGTAGATTCTTTAAATACCTTAAATCAATCATTTTTGTCGGCCACATATTTCTCGTATAACTGAAGGACACATGGCGTAGAGACTCAAATGTGATTGACAATGACAAATGATTCTTTACAGTATTATTTATATATTCAACGGCCAGTTTTTATGTTAAATGTGTTATAATAATACTGATAATCTATTATATTGTAATAATTAAATAAAGACAAAAATTTATACCCGCAGAGCTTTTAGAACACCGAGAATAAAAGAAGAAGATAGAGAGAATTCTCTTGTTGAGATTATTGTTATTGAAGAAGGTGTGTTTACAATCGAACGCGAACGTTCGTTTATATAGAAGAAAATATACTGTGCAAATGGTGACAGTGGGCTCCACATGCTAATTTTTCTTCCGTCTTTGTTAGACTTTCGTGACACTCCCCCTTGGAGACCAATGTCATATTCGTATTCTGCTCAACGCCTTTTGTTGCCTCGTTAAAAACCTTGAAAAACCCAATGGGAAAAAACCATAGTAAGGTAAAAGAGTACAACTGCGCAAGCTCCCCCTTGATTAAGGTTGTCTTAGAGATCTTGTTGACTACGCATTCCAATACTATGTACATGCTTCCTGAACATAGTGGTGGGTAGTGATTTCGTGAAAAGATCAGCTGCGTTGTCGCATGAACGGACATATCTCACTTCAATCTCCTTATTCTTCTCGAGTTATTGGATGTACATGAACAACTTCGGAGGTATATGCTTAGTTCTGTCACTTTTGATATATCCTTCTTTAGTCTGAGCAACGCATGCAGCATTATCTTCGTATAAGATAGTTGGCTCCGTATCTCGGAGAATCCCACTGCTTGATCGTATGTGTCGGCTTATTGATCTCAGTGAAACACATTCTCTACTTGCTTCATGGAGTGCAATAAGTTCAGCATGATTCGAGGAAGTAGCCACCAGTGTCTGTTTCTGAGAACGCCAAGATATAGCAGTGCCTCCGATCGTGAAAACGTATCCCGTTTGTGATCGGGCTTTGTGTGGATCCGATAGGTATCCTGCATCTGCAAAACCGACCATTTTACCTTTTGAATTTTTAGGATAAAATAATCCTAAGTCAGTGGTCCCTTGAAGGTAACGGAAAATATGTTTAATTCCATTCCAATGTCTTCGCGTAGGGGATGAACTGAATCTTGCCAAAAGATTAACAGCAAATGATATATCAGGTCGTGTGCAATTTTCAAGGTACATCAGAGCTCCAATTGCACTTAGATATGGTACTTCAGGACCAAGTATCTCTTCATTTTCCTCATGTGGTCGGAATGGATCATTTTCAATATTAAGTGATCTAACGACCATAAGAGTACTGAGAGGAGTTGCTTTATCCATATTAAAGCGTTTTAATATTCTTTTAGTATATATGCATTGGTGCACAAATATACCCTTTTGAGAATGCTCAATTTGAAGGCCAAGACAAAACTTTGTCTGCCCGAGATCTTTCATCTCAAATTCTCCTTTTAAATAATCTGATGCTTTCTGTATCTCATCATGAGTTCTGATTATGTTTAGATCATCAACATATACTGCGATTATTACAATCCAGTTTCTGTTTTCTTAATGAAAACACATGGGCATATAGGATCGTTTACATATCCTTCTTTCGTTAAATGCTCACTGAGACGATTATACCACATACGTCCAGACTGCTTTAACCCATATAATGATCTTTGCAATTTTATTGCACATAACTCTTTTGGTTTAGAACTTAATGCTACAGGTATTTTAAAACCATCAGGAATTCTCATGTAGATATCAGTATCTAATGATCCATATAGGTATGCCGTAACGACATCCATAAGACGCATTTCTAGATTTTCATCAGCCGCCAGACTCATCAAGAATCTGAACGTGATTGCATCCATAACAGGAGAATACGTTTCCTCGTAGTCTATTCCAGGTCTTTGTGAAAAACCTTGGCTACGAGACGAGCTTTATATCTCGTGATCTCATTTTTCTCATTTCGTTTACGAACGAAAACCCACTTAGATCCAACTGGTCTCACATCTTCGGGTGTGAGCATAATGGGTCCAAAAACCTCTCGTTTATTAAGCGAATCAAGTTCGACTTGTATTGCATCTTTCCATTTTATCCAGTCATGTTTTTTTTCATTCTTATACAGACTTTGGCTCTGGATCTTCCTTTTCCTCATTTATTTCTTGTGACACAAGATATGAGAAAACATCATCGAGATCATCTATTTCTTTTCTTTTCCATATCTTTTGATTATGGATATAATTGATAGAAATCTCATGATTTTCTTCTGGATTTTGATGCTCTACATTATCATGAGTCTCATGATTTGTTTCCTCCAAAGTACTTTCTGCTACTTTGGGTGTTTCATGAGTTTCAACTTTCTTTTGTTTCTTATGATTCTTAGTTTTAGAACCAACGGGCCTGCCACGCTTCCGACGTGTTTCAGGCTCACGTGTATCATCTGCTTTCCCACGTTCTTGTGGTATTTCAATACGAGCAGGAGCATTTGCAGCCGGTATATGAGATTTAGTTACCGTTTTGGTATCCGCAAATGCATCTGTAGCTGATTTGCTATACTTTGCAAATGCACAATTCGTCGAACTTCTAGTTCTGACTCTTTAGTAGGAGGATCAAGGTGTAACAAGGATCGTACACTCCACTTGATTTCCTTTCCTACTTGCTTATTTTCTCCCCCTAGAACCGGGAACACTTTTTCATCAAAGTGACAATCGGCAAAACGTGCCGTAAAGACATCACCTGTCTGTGGTTCTAGGTATCGTATAATTGATGGGGATCACAACCAACATATATTCCCAACCTTCTTTGTGTCCCATCTTTGTACGTTGTGGTGGTGCTATAGGCACATATACCGCACAACCAAAGATTCTGAGATGGGAAATATTTGGTTCTCGACCAAATGCTAATTGTAATAGGGAATATTTATGGTATGCACTTGGTCTTATCCGAATGAGTGCTTCTGCATGCAAAATAGCATGTCCCCAAACTGATGTTGGGAGTTTAGATCTCATGATCAACGGTCTTGCAATCAATTACAGACGTTTAATTAATGATTCTGCCAAACCATTTTGAGTATGAACATGAGCTACAGAATGTTCAACTTCAATTCTCGTTACCATACAATAATCTTTGAATGCTTGGGATGTGAATTCACCAGCGTTGTCTAATCTAACTCTTTTAATGGGATAATCAGAAAACTGAGTTCGCAGTTTGATTATCTGAGTTAGAAATCTCGCAAATGCCATATTTCGAGATGACAATAGACAAACGTGTGACCATCTACTGGATGCATCAATTAATACCATAAAATAGTGGAATGGTCCACAAGATGGATGTATTGGTCCACAAATATCACCTTGAATTCTTTCAAGGAACTTTGGTGATTCTTTATTAATTTTGGTTGGCGATGGCCTTATGATCAATTTGCCAAGAGAGCATGCAGCACATGTCATTTTATTTCCCTGATATATCTCTTGGATTTTCAGTGGATGACCATGTGAGCTTTCTATGATTTTGCGCATCATTGTGGTGCCTGGATGGCCAAGGCGATCATGCCACAATGTGAAATCCTCAGGATTTCTTTTGATCATGAGATTTAATTCTATTGCATCTATATAAGTATGATGCAAACCGGAAGGAAACTTTGGAATTCTTTCAAGCATAAGCCTTTTTCCAGATTTCTCAGAAGTTATATACATATACTTCTTTCCATTCTCAGTTGCTGACTGAGTATCATACCCATGAAGGTATATATCTTGGAAACTCAACAAATTCCTCTTTGAATTTGGAGAATATAAAGCATTTTTTATGGAAAAATTTGTTCCATTTGGCAGCATAAAGCTGGCTTTTCCAATTCCTTCAACCAGGTCTGTAGGACCTGATATTGTACTGACAATAACATTTGTCGGTTTTAGGTTAGAGAAATATTGTTTGTTTCTCAGAATAGTGTGGGTTGTCCCACAATCGAGTATACAAATCTCTCTAACCATCTTTTTGGATATTGTCCTATTTGTGTTGTGATCCATTTTCTGCAGAATAACATAAACATCAAGAGAAAAGAGATAGTAAATTTAATTCATAAAATTACACAATAATTATACATTAATTTTGTTGTATAAACAACATTATTCTCAAAGCAAAGATGAGCAATAATTATACATGGCTTATTTTGAGATATTACAAGCATATCAATGTTCCATTATCATGGTCTCATCAAAGTCGTCCCCAAATTCGGAGGAATCGAGGTACGTTGTACCCTCAAAGTGTTCTGTAAGGTTCACTTCTTTCCCTTTGCCTTTAATTGACTCTTGGTACAATTTGCAAAGATGTGGGGGAGTTCGACATACATGGGACCAATGCCCTTTCGATCCGCACCTGAAACATACATTTTCTTTTTTCTGGGTGGAACTCCCTTGGAGTTCTTTTCCCTTTGGGAATTGTTCGGATCGGACCCATCTGTATGATTTCCTCTCTTGTGGGTTATAATTTCTCCCACGTCCTCGATTAAATCGTTGACCACGGCCACGGCCTCGGCCACGACCACTGCCACGACCACGACCATGATAGGTTTGATCCTTTCTCTCCAGAATTTTTACATCTGTGGCATTTACTTCAGGAAATGTCTTGCTTCCCGTTGGCCTAGAATTGTGATTCTTTATGAGAAGTTCACAGTTCTTCTCAGCTAGTAGGAGCGTTACCATTAGCTCAGAAAACCTAGTGTATCCGCGACTCCTGTAGAGTTCTGCAAGAACACGGTGTTCTTTATGGAACGTCTGATAGGTTTTTTCTAGCATTTCTGCCTCAGTGATAGGTTTATCACAATACTTTAATTGTGTCACAATTCTTAGAATAGCGGAATTATAATCTTCCACTTTCTCAAAATCCTGAAATCTCAGGTATTTCCACTCGTCGAGTGCATGGGGAAGAGTTATATCTTTCTGGTTGTCAAACCGCTCTTTCAGAGCTTTCCACAGCTGTGCTGGGTCTTTTATATTAGCATAATCATGCTTAATATTTTCATCGACATGTTTTCTGAGGAAAACTATCGCTTGTGCCTTTTCATGGGCAGGCGATTCGATGTTTTCTTTTATAGAGTTTGGAATTTTTTTCATCTCTAAATGGAGTTCGACATCAGTCGTCCATGCGATGTAATTTGCTCCGGTAATCATTAGAGCTGGAAATTGTAGCTTTTCAACTTTTACCATTTTGATTTTCTAAAACAAAATCATAAAACTTTATTAGTGCGGTAATAATCACTCATTTAAAATGAGCCATTTACATGAATAATCGAAGCAGTTACAAGGAAAAAACAATGCACAAAAAGTAAAACAACGATTAAGGAAAATTCTGCCGGAGTAAAATCTCCCATGCAAAGACCATAAATCGATGTAAAAGTTACAATCGCACAGAAAATTAAAAGCAAACGGATCATCATTCTCATCATTCTTACAAAAAATTAGATGAAAAATATTTGTGAAATATTTGAGAGAAGAAGAGAGAAGATATGAAATCGATGAGTGAAATGAAATGAGTGAGGGATGAGTTTATTTATAGATCGAAAAACACTGTTCATAACCGTTGAAAATCACTGTTCATAGCCGTTAGATGTAGCCGTTGGAGAGTAAAAATTTTGTGAAAAAATCTTTGTGACCGTTATGAAAAAAGGCTACCGGAAAAACTGAGTTTTTGATTAAATCCGTACTACTTCTTCCCAGTTGGACAAGAAGGTGCTCTTTAACGGAACAGGGGTTCCTGGAGATGTACGTTGATATGAGTCTAGATTTATTCGCCTGAGGAATAAATGAGACCGCAATCTTATTTTGAACACAAAAATATGCATATTTAATTTATAATGATTATAATATAAACAGATATATAATCAGAAAATTATGGTGATTTAATCATCCACATTGAAACAATAAATAAATATGCGGTGGCTCAGCCATCCATTATGACATTAACAATAAAATTATATAGGTGGCTCAGCCATCCATTATAATATCAACAATAAAATTATACAGGTGGCTCAGCCATCCATTATAATATTAACAGTAAATAAATAATTATGGTGCTTTTAGCAGCCATGATATAGTGCAGGTAAATTAAATAACGAGGCGACAAACCGCCCACGGTAATATTAAGAAAATAATGGTGCGTTAAACAACCATTACAATAATAATAATAAATTATATAGGCGGGTATCCCGGCCATTATAACAGGGTAAATATTACATATATATATAGCCCATATCGTAGAACGATCGTGCTGATAACGTGTTATAATAATACTGATAATTTATTATATTGGAATAATTAAATAAAGATAAAAATTCATACCCGCAGAGCTTTTAGAACACCGAGAATAAAAGAAGAAGATAGAGAGAATTCTCTTGTTGAGATTATTGTTATTGAATAAGGTGTGTTTACAATCGAACGCGAATGTTCGTTTATATGGAAGAAAATATACTGTGGAAATAGTGACAGTGGGTGCTAATTTTTCTTCAGTTTCTGACAAAATGTTATTTTAGGACAAAAGAAAGAAAAAATAAAACAACTCAAGAGTACAGGTGGCTTACAAAATCGAGAGAACAAACTGTCTTTACGTTATTTAGCTTAATTTCCGCTTCTGATTTGATCTATCCGAAAGTCCCAAAACTCCGCAAGAATTATCTAAAAATCCCGGAATTACCCTTAATCCGATGGAAGAATCATCGAAGCGACCCGACCCGATCCTCAAACCGCCGGAATCGCCGGCAACAAAATTCTCGTTCCCGAGACTCCTCCTCTGGTTCGATCAGTCGAGTCGCGTCAAAACTCTGTTTTCGTGGTCCGCCTTCTCCCTCCTCGCCGTCATCGTCCCAATGATCTCACACTTCGTTCTAGTCTGCACCGATTGCGATTACAAACTCCACCGTCCGTACGACGCATTGGTGCAGCTTTCTCTATCGATCTTCGCCGGAATCTCATTCGCCAGCCTCTCGGACTGGTCTAAGAGATACGGTATCCGAAAGTTCTTGTTCCTCCATAAACTCAAAGACGTCAGCGAAAAAGTTAGGATCGGATACGAAGCAGAAATCCAGGTAATCTCAGACACGAAGCAACAAGTTTTGATTCGGACAGGAAGCATTAAGTTATGTTCGGATACGAAGCAAAAAGTTTTGGAGGGTTTAATTGGTAATTTCAGTTTCATGTATCTCCTCTGTTTCTTGTTGCAGAGGTCAACGAAGCTACTTGCTATCTTCGTCCTCCCATCGCTAACACTTCAAGCAGTCTATCGCATCTGGTGGTATGCTTCAGGCTCGAACCAAATCCCTTACCTCATCAACCCAACGCTGAGCCACGTCTTAGCATGCACACTCCAGCTCTCTTCTTGGCTCTACCGTACATCACTCTTCTTCATCGCTTGTATCGTCTACCAAATCGTTTGCCACCTTCAGATCCTTCGTCTCGATGAATTCGCTAGCTGCTTCGCCTCTGAGATCATTGACTTTACCTCCACGCTCGCCGAGCATTTGAAAATCCGTCGTGAGTTAAAGATTGTTAGTCACCGTTTCAGGAGATTCATACTATTGTCGTTGTTTTTCGTCACTGCCACTCAGTTCATGGCATTGCTTACCACCATAAGAGCTAGTGTTCCTTTTCACATCTATGAAGTTGGCGAGCTCGCGGTAAAGAATTTCTCTAGCTACCATCTTGTGTTTTGTCTGAAACTAAACGCAAAGGTGAAATCTTTGTAACATTATCTTGATTTCCTTTTTACAGTTATGCTCGATAAGTTTGGTGTCAGGGCTTTTCATATGCTTGAAAAGTGCAACACAGATGACTCACAAAGCTCAATCTTTAACGAGCATCGCTACTAAATGGAACGTTTGCGCCTCTTTAGACACGTTTGATGGTCTTGATGATGGAGAAACTCCTAAATATCCAACTTCCGGACAACATTTCCAGATTTTATCTCGTCGTCGTAATGTAAGTCAATCATCTGATGATAATGAAGATGGAGAAGGAGATAGTGATCTTGACAATACCACGATACATCCGATCTATGTGCGCGCCATTTCTTTCCAGAAACGTCAAGCTCTAGGTAAAGAAAGTCTGATTTCGAAGATGATTGATATAAATCTTTTTCACCCCTTAACTATTTCGGTTTCTTCTTGTATAAGTGACCTATCTAGAGAACAACAAAACTGGGATCACTGTTTACGGATTCTTGGTGGATAAAACATGGCTGCGTATGATCTTCAGCATCGAGCTTGCTCTTCTTCTATGGCTCCTCAAAAAGACAATCGGTAATATACATGTTTGAACTCTAGATCCATATTTTCATTTCATCATCATCTCATCTCTTGTCGAGAAATAACCAAAAACATTCGTTCTCTTCATGGTTTTGGTTTTTGGCAGTGAACATAACATGAAGACGACATCAGTGTCTTGGTTTCTCTTGCAACACACAGACAAGATTAGTGGCAGAGATTATTTTTCCACGATGACGATTATCACAGAATTTTTTTGTAGCTCATCTATGGATGTAATTTATGTATGTTTATCGATGTCTGATCATTTTTAAGCTATATATGTATGTATCCAGCTCATGTTGTTGATTGTGTAAAACTGATATTCTTTTTATTTGTTTGGTCTTAATGATGAATTCTCGGGTAAATGTATGATTTATGGATATGCATCTTTTTTTTTTTTTTTTCAACTATGGATATGCATCTTGTTCACTGAGACGGATTTTTTATTTCCATTTTTTTTTTTTTTTGAACCGCTATTTCCATTTCAACTGTAGGAACTTTAATGGCTGTAACTTTAAAAAGGTTAAAAGTCAGATCGTAGTTTTTTTTAAAAAGCTTAGTTTATTAACAAAAAGTAAACAAAATAGTTGCGAGTGTTATTGAAAGCTTTAATAAGACCTGATTGGAAAATATATAATTTAAAAAAAATTAAAGTCTTAACAACTTTTAAAGTTAATTTTCCAAACACAAACTATATTGTTTTATATTTGTTTTTCAATGATATTGTTTAAAATTTAAACTTGGTTTTTCGTACCATTTAGTTTAAACAGTCGGAAAATATAAATGCAACAAAATTCTATGTTTTATTCTGTAATTCTTTATCAAATGTACTTTAAATATCTTTAGAATCATACTTACTTCAATTTCTTCTTCATGTCAAGTTTTAAAACAAAACTAAAATTATTGAGAAAATTAAATGAAAAATATGTCAGCAATCATTTTGAATATATACTAAAAGTTAAAATTCTATTTTCTAAAAATGCTTGATACTTATAATATTAATAAAATTTCAAAATCATATAGGTAAAGATCAATAATTTTGTTTTAAATATTAACAAATACCTTTAACAATCAACATTGGGTCAAATGTCACTAATTTACATATAATCTTTGTAGCGGTATTTTGATAGAGGTTTATATAAGAACCTAAATATTTGTACTACAATTTGTACCCTAAATTTAGAAATGACATTGCATTATAAACTTTAATTGAATTGTAATGGTGTAGATTAAAAAGAGATAAATAGCAAATTATATTTTATACAGAGTTAACTCATAACTGTTTTTCATAAAGACATAAAATTTATATGAATTGGTGAATTTTATACCTCATCTATGTTTTCGATGAAAATAAAATTATCAAATAATGGATCGGTAAAAAAAGTTCGTTTCTATTTTTGCAGAGGCCATCTTAACCATATCCATACATAGGACATAGACTTTCGAGAAGACGATTGTGAAAAAAAAAAAAATCATCTGTTGGATATTTTAGCCTCATGTGGCTGAACCTCTTACTTCCATTTCAATATGTTTGTAAGTATATATCTGGTGAGGAATTCCTTAATTTATCCTTTCTTAGGTTTCTTAATTTTATAAATTATAAATTAATTAATATTAGTTAAGAATACTCAAAAAATTTATAATATTTAAATTGTAACTTATTTAAATATTATAAAATGGAAGAAGCTTAAAACATATTCAGGTAATAACTGTTCTTCTATTAAAAAAAATATATACATTTCTATCGGAAACATATATATTTTTAAAAATTGTATTTAGTTGTAAAAGCAACATTAATAATTTATATTTGGAAATATAGATAATAGTTTACTAGAATTGTTTTTACTAAAACCAGTTTAGCAGGAATTATTTTTAAAAAATCAATTAAAATAGGTATAAATTTTGCATTTTTACTCACACTTGCATAAACCTCATTTTTATCATTCAAACTACCCAATAACAAAATAGTATTACATAAATCTCATCTTTTTCTTTCTTCACATAAAATCAAAGGATGAGATTCACGCAATACTGTTTTACTAACGAGTCATGACTTCAAGCTGAAAGTTAATATGGATTAAAAGATTTTTTTTCTACTATTTAGATGACATATGCCGGTAAAAGAAACATCTACAAAAGAAAATTTGGATCTGATAAAATCATTATTTCAAGAATTCACCATTGGTGTAATGATCTAAATTTTCTTTTGCAGGTGTTTCTACCTGTACATGCTGTTTGTTGTTATTCACTGAATTTTTGACTATGACTTCATGTATTTATATTATCAAAACCACTTTTAATGTAAATAAAAATCATAATTTAGGTAATATATTTAGAATTTATTTATTCAAAGTCAACATATTATAATGTATAATCAATTCAAATTTTGGCGCGTTATTTACTTTTATTAATGAGTTATTTTGGCGGGTTAATAATGTTAGTTAACAAGTCATTTATTTTATAATTTGAATTTTGAAGTAAAAAATATATAAATACAATTTTTTATGATAAAAAGGGCTGGTATGCATCATCAATGTTGACTTTTATCATTTCTACCAAGCTCAGTTTTGTATGCATGTTTTTGCATTTATCAACTTTTGAAATGCTTATAAAATTAATTTTAATTTTAAACTTTTTGCTTTTCAAAATATCAGTAAGTTATTTTGTATGAAGTATATACATAATATCTTTAAGAAATGTATTAAAATTGATGATGCATCAGTTTATCAATAGAATTTGTAAGAAAAGGATAAAGTAGTATAGAAAAACCAGTAACATTCTTGTATAATTTATATTAAGGTAACGAATTGATAAGTTATAAAATTGAGGTCTATACGCTATACCAATGATTTAAAAAGATCACGAGGTAGTTTGGTTTAGTGACAATTAGTTATGAAACTTGCCAATCAATTATAGAAAAAAACATTAACCTATATAAATATAAAAAGAATGCTAATCTCAAAAAGCTCAAAAAGTCAAAATATAATCAAATATTTGGATCTAATTTTGCATCCTCCAAATGGTAAACAATGTTTTTTTTGACAAATGGTAACAATGTTAATTCATAAATTTATCAGCAAATAAAAAATTAAAAATTTGTTGGTAGAAGTGAACATATGCTTCATTCCATATACATATCCAATAAAAACCCTTTTAACCAAAAAAAAATATCCAATAAAAACCCTTATTTACGTTTATTTTTGGAGGTTTACATCCTATTGCAGCACAATAACTGAGATAATCATAGAAAAGACATAAAGAAAAAAAAATGACTTTTCCTTCTAAAAGTTTTTAACAGCTAATTGGTTTTACGAAAATCTATTTTTCAGAGAAATATGAAAGTTTTAGGACAAAACCATAACCGGAAAATTCTACTCCCTCTGTATTTGAAAGAATGATTTTTTAGGTTTTGCACACATATTAAGGCTTTATAATTATTAGCCTTTGTTGATTATTTATTTTCTTATTTTTATTTTCTTTTTATGTTTCAAATGCATATAATACCAATCTCACACTACTATTGGCACATTTTTAATTAATTGGTTTTTTAAATGAAAAAAAAACATTAAAAATGAATAGTTGAAAATCAATCTTTTAGAAACAAAACCAAAATCCAAAAAATCATTCTTTCAAATACATAGGAGTATTATTTATTGAATAATTTGAAGAAGAAAATTGCTTGTCAAAGGAGTTTTGAAGCTCTTGAACCAAGAAATTGATCATTAAGATATCTTGGAAATAAAAGTAGTCAACCTTTACTTCTCCAAATCATATTTTCTTCTCGACTTTCTATGTATATTTTTCTATACCTTCAGTCATGCAGATCGAGAAATATATTTAACTGGGGTCAAAATACACAACAGGAGAATTATTTAAGGAGATATTTTTTGAAATGATCTCTTTTGGATCATTCTGACTTATTTCCACTTAAGAAAATTTAAGTTGCTTTACATAACCAAATATTTGAAACTACTATATATTTTATAATGAAAAAATTGCATTTTGATTTTTTGAGTTGTCAAGCACCCCTATTAGTAACGTAGGTCCGCCACTGCCTTCAGGCTCCGTTTGGTAAGTCTGAACCGTACCATATCGCACCACACTTAACAATAACAAAAATATCTATATATACTATATATCTGTACATTCTTATAACTGTTAAAACTGCACCACACTTATACCGCTGGTTCTGCACCGTTGAATCGGCTGTCACTATTCAGAGCCTAAATCATTCCATCTTTTCATTTATTTGCTTCTCTATTTCCCTTTCTATTGAGTATCCATGCATACATCAAAACTATTTTTCATATATTTATAGATTTAGTATTACTTCATGTAAACTTCTAAGCTATTCATCATATAATATCTAGAGTGAAGATCAATGAACACATACAAGTGAAAAAGTAAGAGCTATATAAACATGATGATACAACATATATTAGATAGAGTTTTTTTTTTTTTAATTTCAAAGTCTATCAAATTAGACAACTTACAAGTGAAAAAGCAAAAGCTAATGATAACTTACAAGTGTACCCAATAAAAAAAAAACTGAGAAATAACTCCTAGAAGATCTGATCTCTCACAAGCTAGCTTCTACAAGTTTTGAAAGGCTTTTTTTTGTTTTTTTTTTTTCACAAAGAACTCTATAACCAATTTTCTTTTAAAACTTTGAGCATTATGATGCATTAGTTTCTAAAAAAACACCAACATCTAGTTATGCAAATAGATCGATCGAAGCCTTAACGACTTCTGTGACATGAACAATTTTTTCTTTTCATATCATAATTCCTTTTTTCTCAGTGTGTGCCTTATTTCTTTTTGGCTATAATAATTGTTTTTTTATGGTTTCATGTCTTCCTTTTCCTTTCTAATAGTTCAAATATTCTTTTCACTTTTGGCATTGTAATTCTAAATAGTTTGAGTTCCAAATTCGCAATTCTCACGATATAAACTTTTGTGATACACATCAACAACAAAAGTTGATATAAGAGAGACTCACCATGGCACAAGATCACCAAAAACACCTTCAATTTAAAGACAAGAAGGGTTCACGTCATCAGTCCGCCACCAATATACACTCAAATAATGATTAATGGGATAAAATATATGATAGAAAGGAAAATCGAATCGTGAGAGAAGAGAGGGGAGGTGCCATAATGTTAAGAGATTTTTCTATAAATACTCTTTAAAAAATAAAAAAGAAAGGAAATGATGAACATGAGAACATCCATGGGAAAATTTACGCAAGAGATATAGAGCATATATTCTCCAAATTGAGGACACTAATTCAATAATTCTAAGGAAAGAGTCAAACCCTAATTTCTCAAACGAATACCCTCTTGTCTTAAAACACCACTACATGCATGGCAGATATGAGCTTTGATCTCTGTACAAGGTCTCTCACTCAGCCGCTATTCAATTTTTGATATCCGCTTTCCATGATTGATATCTGATTTTGGGGGTCGAAAATTTTCAGAAGAAAAATCTTTTTACCTTTTCTGAATTTCTTCTATAGTGTTTACAAGTTAGTCTTCCTATGCAGACTTTTCTACCTCTTTTCGTAGAGAAACTCTTTTTGAATGAGTATGGCTGTGTCTATTAAAGGAAAAAGAAATCATCACTTAAGACATTTTTTATTTGAATAAAATTGAGAAGACATATTTACAAAATCTTTATATATATGTTGTTTATTAGTATCAATTTTTTATTTAGTTTCTTCCTAAATTTACATCACTACTAATATTTCAAGGCAAGTTATGAAAATAATATTTTCAAGTTTTCATTAACAAGACATTGTAAGCCAGCCAAAATCTACCTCGTCAATATGACAAAGCGACCAAAACTTACCTAGATCACGACAAACAAGATATTTTCTTAGAATTTTAATTATGTGTTTTTAACACAAACGATATCATTGTATACCATTGCTAATAGACTGTTAGCTCTTCAACGACAAATGTATGAATTTGTCAAAAATAAAAACATAGTGTGAAATATATATCGTTGTAGTTTAGTAGATTTGGCCAATTTTCAGAGAGTTCTCCCCATCATCTTAAGTTCAACATAAATAGAGAAAATATTAATATCTTTCAGTGACATGACATTAATATCAACACTACAAGAAAACAAGTGAATACCGAGGGACGAAATCCTCGGAATTCCGTCGGAATAACGTTTTTCCGACGAAATACCGAGTATTTTATCCCTCGGAAAAATTTCCTCGGAATTTTGTAGGTCCTCGGAATTTCCTCGGAAATTTCCGACGGATATCCGAGAAACCCACATTCCGAGGACATAGCGAGGAAGTGTATTCGTCGGAGAGGTCGTCGGAAAAAACCGACGGATAGATTCGTCGGAATAAACCGAGGAAAATTCCGACTATCCGAATTGTCGGAATTTCTATGAAAATTCCGAGGGAAATAATCCCTCGGAATATTCCGAGGAACATGTCCGTCGAAAAATTCCGAGGAAGCCGTCCCTCGGAATATTCCGACGACCCGTCCCTCGGAAATTTCCGAGGAAATTCCGAGGAAAATCATTATTAATCAAAATACTTTAGTCGATTATTTGATTTGCGACGGAATTCTGATGAAACCCTAAATTCCCTCGGAAATTCGTCGGAAATTCTTGTTTTTTTTTTTTTAAAAAAAAAAAAAACTCTACTCTGACTCGGAATCAACATCACCAGATGAATCAGAATCTGGATCTTGGTGAAACTCTCCAATAACGGGTTCATCTTCTGTGTAAACGACGGCGTCCTCTGCGAAGTCGGTCAAATCGACTACAAGGCCACCTTCCGCAACATCTTCTGCTGCACTTAAGTTGCCGGATGTAATTGGTTGCAGTGGGTCTTCCAGCTCTGAAGTTCCCTGAACTCGGCCTCTTGGGTTGACTCTTGTAACCGTAACCCATGGATCATCTCTGTTCCTTAACCGTGGGTACTTGATATAAGAAACCTGTAACATTTTAAAAAATATTAGTAAAAGTATGAATTATGATCAATCATTATGAATTCGTACAACATTAACTTACCTGATCGGCCTGAGAAGCAAGAATGAAAGGATCATAATATTGCAGCTTTCGCCTCGAATGTATTGATGTAACACCAAATGCATCTGTTCTAACACCACGATCTGGAGTGTTGTCGTGCCAATCACAATAGAAAACAGTACAGCGCAATCCAAGCAAGCCCAAATACTTGATTTCCAAAATCTCAGGTATGTGTCCGTAGTATACATCTTCTCCTGATGCAGAACAAACGCCAGCATCATAGGTCGTACGCGAATGTCTCCTCTTTTCAGTTGCGAATGCATATCCTCGAGTACAAAATCTCGGATATGACTTTACAACACATATTGGGCCAACCACCATCTCGTGTATCCAATCGTCAAATTTTTCACCTCTGGCCAAACCAGAAGACACCTATTAATTTCACATATGTAGGTTATATCAATAAATATGAATTAGTAAAAATATATGGTAAATTTTATTTTAATTTGTTTAATGCACTCACATAGGTAAACATCCATCCGGCAAATTCTCTCTGCTTCATTTCTTCTAGTTCCGCCTCTGTGGCGTATCTATATTCTGACTGCTTCGCTTCCATGAATATCCTGTACATATGAATTAATTAGATTAAAATGTCAATTTGTTAAAATAGTATTTTGTAAAATAATAAACTTACCTCTCATATGGAAGAACGTCTTCGCAGTTCGTCAGCAAATATGTCTGCAAATGACTTCGCTCGTGCTCAGTAAGTCGACGGTCCTTTGGTTTTCCGCTAACTCGTCCAACATCTGTGAAAATGTCTGGAACCTTAACATGATATGTTGCCCGTTCACCTCTATCATCATGCCGAGCAGATCTTCTGTTTTTGGTCTGAACTTCTGCTGGAAAGTAGTGCTCCGCAAAGTTTGAAATTTCTTCATTGATCATCTGTGCGACTATAGAACCTTCCACCCTACTTAAATTTTTCACCTTCTTCTTCAAATGGAACATATACCGCTCATACAGATACATCCATCTATACTGCACAGGACCACCAAGTTCCAATTCTCTTGCAAGGTGAATAGCAAGATGCTCCATAACATCAAAAAATGATGGAGGAAATATCTTCTCAAGGTTGCACTGAATCACGGCAATGTTAGTCTTCAAATTTGTAATACCTTCAAGAGTCACTGATCTGCTGCATAAATCGCGGAAAAAAGCACTTATCCCTGCAACAGCTTCATGAACTTTTCGTGGTAATAGTTCCTTGAAGGCAAATGGAAGGAGGCGCTGCATCATCACATGGCAATCGTGACTTTTCAAGCCAATAAACTTTCCTTCCTTTCTGTCGATACAGTTTCGCAAATTAGATGCGTAACCATCTGGAAACTCCACATCGTTTGAAATCCAATCAAAGAACGCATTTTTCCCCTCTGTATCAAGCCGGTATATGGGAAAAGGAGCCCTACCATTCTCATCAACATGAAGTTCTGGACGAGCACATATATCGACTAAATCCAGTCTTGACTTCAAATTATCCTTTGTTTTAACTTTAACGTTAAGGATCGTGTTCATGAGATTGTCAAAAAAGTTCTTCTCAATATGCATGACATCTAAATTATGCCTTAGCAGATGATCCTCCCAGTATGGCAAATCAAAGAAAATACTTTTCTTGTGCCAGTTATGTAGTTCTCCAACAGCATCTACAGGAAAATGCTCATGTCCACCGACGTCTGGCGTCCTTTCTGCACCAAAATCTCTTAATTGTGTCTTCAAAACTTTCCCACTAACTTCCTCAGGTGGACCATCAAACACCTGTTTGTTCTTCCTAAAGAAATTCTTACTCCGACGGTATGGATGATCATGTGGTAGGAATCGTCTGTGACAGTCAAACCAACACGTTTTTCTTCCGTTCTTTAGTTGGAAAGCATCTGTGTCATCTTGACAATATGGACATGATAGCCTCCCATGCGTTGTCCATCCAGATAACATACCATATGCTGGAAAATCACTTATTGTCCACAGTAGTACTGCCCGCATTTGAAAGTTTTCTTTACACGAAATGTCGTATATTTCAGCACCTTCACCCCATAGCTGTTGCAACTCATATATTAGTGGCTGAAGAAACACATCAAGCGATCTCTTAGGATGCTCTGGTCCGGGAACGAGAATGGAAAGAAACAAAAACTCTCGTCGCAAGCACAAATTTGGGGGTAAGTTATATGGTGTAACAATGACTGGCCATAGAGAATATTGTCTTCCACTCTTCCCATACGGGCTGAAACCATCGGTACATAATCCAAGGTAGACATTTCTTCTCTCATATGCAAAGTCGGGATACTTTGATTGGAAATGCTTCCACGCTTTTGCATCTGAAGGATGTCTAATCTCACCATCTGTTGAGTGCTCCGCATGCCATCTCATTCGTTGCGCTGTCCGTTCCGAAAGATACAACCTCTGCAACCTTTCCTTCAAAGGCAAATACCACATCCTTTTATATGGCACTCTAACTCTTCCACTCGTATCTTTGTAACGAGGCTTCCCACAAAATTTGCATGTAATCCTCTGGTCATCCGCCCTCCAATAAATCATGCAGTTATCGCTGCATACATCTATTACCTCATACGGTAAACTAACACCAGATACAAGTTTCTGAACCTCGTAGTATGAACCTGGAGCTACGTTATCCTCAGGTAGAATACCTTTTACAAATTCAGCTATCGCATCCACACAGTCTTCAGCCAAGTTATAATCTGTTTTAATGGACATCAGTCTTGTAGCATATGATAAAGCTGAATGACCATCTCTGCAACCTTCATACAAAGGTTGCTTTCCAGCATCCAACATATCATAAAATCTCCTAGCTTCTGCATTGGGTAAATCTTCCCCTCTAAAATGATCATTTACCATCTGCTCAATACCTACACCATAGTCTAAATCCGTTCTAATTGGTTCTTCTACTCTAAACGCCGGCCGAGGTTCACTAGTACTACCAGGTCTTTTCCTCGGAATTCTTGAAATCACCCAACGGCTCTCCAAACGGGTCTCTAACGGCTCCGACATACTGAGGAAATTCTGAGGAAATACCGACGATTCCTCGGAATTTCCTCGGAATTCTTGAAATCACCCAACGGCTCTCCAACGGGTCTCTAACGGCTCCAAACTTTCCTCGGTATCTTACAATTTTCCGTCGGAAATTTCCCACGGACGTTGTTTCCTCGGAAATTCCGAGGAAACATGATGTCGTTGGAAATTTCCGACGACATTCCGAGGATATGCCTCTTCTCGGAGTTTCCTCGGTTTTTCGTCGGAATGTTCCGAGGAAATCATTTTCCCTCGGAATTTCCCTCGGAATTTCAACGTTTTCTTGTAGTGCAAAGAAGAAGACATTGCTGAAAACATGGAATTACTTCTCTGTTCTTGAACATGTGCCGATCGACTCTCAAACACAACCTCAAGCTAGTTGTCATACCCTTGCTTGTCATTCATATTTTTAAGTGTTGAAAACTGGAGATATAATGATATGTGCAATGAAATAAGCTAAGAAGAGTAATTCACTCATTATTCTTTGATTAATTGTGATTTTGTTTTTGTGATTATTTAATGGTAATATATTTATAAATGTTTGTTTAATGCATTGCATTATGAAGATTTTACTAAAGTTTCACTTTTTATACATTTGTTTACACAAAGACCGTGAAGAGAGAGAGAGAGAGCCCCGAGAGAGAAAGAACTTCCGACGCCGCCTCGCTCCGTTTTGGAACGGATCTCCTTCTCCAGGAATCCGCTTCCAGAATCGGAGCCCCCATATCTCTTTCTTTAGCTTTTTAGTTTTCTTAGATGTTCGTTTCTAGTCTCTGTTCTTCTAGTCTCCGTCGGGATTCCGTCGATTCTAGTATCCGTACTTCTAGTCTCTGTCGGGATTCCGTCGATTCTAGTCTCCGTGCTTCTCTCCGTCGGGATTCCGTCGCCATGATAGCAACCCGTGCTTCAATCCATCTCCTTGGCCGTGCTCTCTCTCCGGTGTTTCTTTTGATGGGATTTGTGGGTCTCTCGAGGATGGTGATCTCAATCCTCTCATTCCCTCTACCGGCTCGGATAGCTCAAGCTCCACCTCACCTCCACCTTCGGGTGAATCGCTCTCCATCACCGCCGCTCCTTCCGCCGAATCCAGTAGACGTGTGCCTCATCTCTGTAGAATACCTTGCTGGTCCGAGCTACTTCGACAGTGTCTCCACCGCCGCTAGTCTCTCCCGGCCGTACGGGAACACTACAAACCCTAGATCTACAACTATCAGCTTCATGGGCCTGGCCCAACTTGATATCGTAGTGGACTCTTCAGCTTTTAGTCTACCTCGGCCCATCTTGTCAAATTTAGAGCTTCCAAAATCCAGAGCTCTTTTGCACCCCGTGCCTCAAGGGATGAACAGAGATCTTACTTCTGTTTCTTCCGACCAAGTCTCAAGACCTTCGGTAATCATACTTTCTATCTTTAGATCAATGGCTAGGGGATTCCCTCCAATAAGAAGGCTTTTATTGTTCACCGGTGCCAATGCCATATGTTTAACACGCTCAATGCCAAAAACCGCTTTTTTGAAGTTGTTAGCAATGCTCTCTCTTTGGATGAGACAATTTGCCCTTTCCTCCTTTTCTAAGGAGAGAACCGTTCCACCTCAGTATCTAACACTATGTGGTAGAATCTTCCCGTGTGAAATACCGGGAACTCACTCCAAGTCCTTTGCTGCCGTGCTAGCTTGTGTTTTCTTTGGATCAGAAGCTACAATGGGATCTGTCTTGATGACGATTCTTGGTTCTAAAGGTTGGTCTTCAACGTCACGATATAAGGTGACTAGGTTTCTATGCTCCGGTTTTACCGTGATGCTCCATTTGACGCATTCAAGCCAAGGCTGGAATCCGCTGTCCTGCTCTTCGGAGAATCTATCCAGTTTAACTTCTATGTATTTCCGTTTGTATTGTCTTTATCTAAGAGGATGTCTAATTCCCTCTCTTTGTTGCTGTATGTGGGTGTTCTAGTTAATGAAAATCAGTTGTGTTCCAAAAAAAAAAATACATTTGTTTACACAAAAAGGATCCCAGGGTATAATTAGGTTTTGTATTAATAACAGTATTTTTCAGTTCATTTCCTTATAATTTAAGTATATAATTAGTAATAAGCTTATTCATGCTTTGATAATAACTTTTATGTTGTATAATATATGACAAATATATTGAATGTATTAGTTTGAAAAGTACTGCAAATTTTAATATAAATTCTCTTTATAAAAACAAATTAATTAATTTAAATACGACCGGATACCCATTTTTCTCGGTATAACGATATGCTGAGCTGGAATTTTGCAAAGTGGCGCTATTCAAGTTTTCAAATTCAATGACAAAGATGACATCTGGCGAGTTTTCGAATGCCAATCAGATCACAGCCGTTTATTTCGTGCTTGTCTGTTGGGTCAAAAAAAATCTCGTTCATTAGCAAATAAAACCAACTTCCCGTTGTTTTAAACTCATAGAGATACACAGCGTGTCGTCCGTTAAAACAGATTGTACGAAACGACGCCGTTGTCACGAATGATATCTCCCCTCGACAAGCGCCAAACCAGTTAGATTGCCTTTTTGGGAAAATATCCTCTCTCTACGCTCCTCTCTCTCTCTCTCTCTCTATCTCTCTCACTCAACTATTCAGTCTCCATTTCAAATTTCAGAAATCAATCTCTCCCTCCTCTCTCGAATCATCTATACGCATCTTCTTCTCTTTAATGGAGACGTCTTCGGCGATATCGATCGGTACTTGTTTGAAAGAGCATCAGAAGATTTATAAGGAATGGTTCAACATCGCCGATTCAGGTTTCAGTTCTTTTTTTTTTCCCTTTTCAGTTTGATTTTACTAGTTTCTCGTAGATGATTCGCGTTCTGATTTTTCGTTACGATTCTCTGAAACTCAGATGGAGATGGTCGTGTATCTGGGAACGATGCTACAAAGTTCTTCGCCATGTCAAAGCTTTCTCGTCAGGAACTCAAACAGGTTATATTCATTACGAATCGACGAGATTTTCGTGTACTATACTATTTGGATTTAAGACTGATTTTTCACGAGCCCTAAATTGAAAATTTGTAAGTAGATTTTGAAGTGTAGAAGAAGAATCTAAGGCTGATTTGGGATTAGTTGCATTTGTTTTAAAGGTTTGGGCGGTTGCGGATTCGAAGCGGCAGGGGTTTCTAGGTTTGGCTGAGTTCATCACTGCGATGAAGGTGTGTATGATTGTGTGCCAAATACATATCTTAATGAGTCGATCTGATTAAAATCTTTTATGTTAGATGAATCGTACTCATTTGATTATTTTGTTTGCTTAGCTCGTCTCATTGGCACAAGAAGGACATGAGATTACTTCAGATCTTCTGAAAGGTTCGGGTAAGTGAACAATCAAGTGAGAGCATTATGGTCAAAGAAAGTTGTATCATCTGTTCTTTTGATATAGCAAAATTTTGATTGGATTTTGTTGTTAGAAATTTGGTTAATGTGTATTCTTCTTTTTATAGTTGATATGAAGAGTGTGGAACTCCCAGTGTTGGAAGGATTGGAGAACGTGGTATCTGTAAGGCTCCTTCTCTTATCTCATTTTGATTTTGAATCTTTACATGATTTACATTTTGTAATCTGATTGTTATCTTAAATTATTTGCTTACAGAAGCAGAAATCATCAAAAACAGATGCGGATGTTGAAGAGAATGGTAAAACAATATTGTTTTTTTTCTGCAGTATTTTAGATTCATGACTGTTTTTATCGTTGTGTAAAAGTTATTGATATGCTGTCTAAACTTGCAGTAGTTACCCAAAAACAAGTCACGGCCAAAGCTCCCTGGTTCAAATCAAAACCTATTCTAAAGGTTGGATACTATTTTTGCTTTTTTTTTTTGTTGCTGTAAATGCTAATCTTCCAAATATGGAGTATATGTAATCTAACAAACAAGTATTCTGCCATTTTCCATATCCAGCCACAAGTAAATGTGGTGACAATTGTCGATGGCTTGAAAAGATTGTACGCTGAAAAGCTAAAGCCTTTGGAAGTCACATATCGTTTCAATGATTTTGCATCTCCAGTACTGGTGAGTGTACTTATATCCGTTGTGGGGTTTTGTTTATCTCGTTTTTCTGTTACCGAACTTATATCTATATCACCATGGAAAATGGAATTCTCTTTGTTCTTTTGATATATATATTATTTGTATATATGCAGACTAATAGCGATTTTGATGCCAAACCCATGGTAATGCTCTTGGGTCAATATTCCACCGGGAAAACAACATTTATAAAACACTTGCTCGGATGTGAATATCCAGGTAACTTGCTTCGTTTTCATCAACTCCTAGCAATGCACATAATTTTCAGTTATCTATCTGATCTCACCACTGTCTGCTTGTTATCAGGAGCTCACATTGGTCCAGAGCCAACAACAGATAGGTTTGTAGTTGCAATGGTACGTCGATGTATCTTGATTTGATTACAGTAGAATTATTGCTGCTTACTTTTGGTACTCATTTCAGATAAATCTTATGATTTCATTTAAATATAGAGCGGACCAGATGAGCGGACCGTTCCTGGAAATACCATGGCTGTTCAAGCTGACATGCCATTTAACGGGTTAACAAGTTTTGGAGGTGCTTTCCTATCAAAGTTTGAGTGTTCTCAGATGCCTCATCCTGTGAGTATTTATGCACCTCCTTACTTTCTCTCTCTTTTTGATCATTTCTTCTGTTGGTTTATATGAGGCTTGTCTTTCTGTGTGTGCAGCTCTTGGACCAGATTACTCTTGTAGACACTCCCGGAGTTCTTTCAGGAGAGAAACAAAGAATGCAAAGGAGCTATGACTTCACTGGTGTCATCTCATGGTTTGCATCCAAGTGTGATATGATTCTGCTTCTTTTTGATCCACACAAGCTCGACATCAGCGATGAATTCAAGCGCGTTATAACATCTCTACGTGGTAATGAAGACAAGATACGTGTAGTCTTAAACAAAGCTGACCAAGTTGATACTCAACAAGTAAATTTCCGTTTCATTCCCGTTCATTTATTACGTTCATAAGCTTGACTTTTACTTGTTGCTGAGCTGATTGAAAACTTTGTTTAATAGCTAATGAGAGTGTATGGAGCTTTGATGTGGTCCCTTGGTAAAGTCTTGAACACACCAGAGGTGGTGCGGGTCTATATTGGGTATGCTTATGAATACAAACATGAATCGTTAATCTGATTTCATCTGATTACACACTAAACTGGTTTGTTCTTGCTTCAACTTGTCCAGGTCCTTCAATGACAAACCCATAAACGAAGATGTAGTTGGACCAATCGGTAAAGAATTGTTTGAGAAAGAGCAAAATGATCTCCTAGCAGACCTAATGAACATACCTAAGAAAGCATGTGACAGAAAGGTATGTTTTTGATGAATTTACAAATCTTAATTAAGGATTTGGGGAAAGCTGAAAAAGAAATGTGGACGTTTATTTGTTATTTATTGCAGATTAACGAGTTTGTGAAGCGAGCTCGAGCTGCAAAGATCAATGCATACATAATGAGCCACCTTAAGAAGGAAATGCCAGCTATGATGGGAAAATCCAAAGCTCAGCAACGTCTCATGGACAATCTCGAAGAAGAATTTGGAAAGGTTAGTAACCGAATAGTTTCGCCTATACACTTAAACTTAGACTAGTTGCAACAAGTGAGCCTAGTAGGATCGTCATTTTCGTTGTGAATCGTTAAGATATATTTTGGTAGAAATTAGTAAACCAAAACCAAAAAATGGATTTACAAATGGACTTAGAAATGTCTTAAACCAAATTATTTTCAGTATTGATTTCCAGATTATGAAACAACCAATTTAAATATTTTACGTTTGTGAAAAAAATAGGTGCAGCAAGAGTTTCATCTTCCGGCTGGAGATTTCCCAAGCGTGGAGCATTTTAGAGAAGTATTGGGAGGATATAACATTGACAAATTCGAGAAACTTAAGCCTAAGATGATTCAAGCAGTGGATGATATGCTTGGATACGATATTCCAGATCTCTTGAAGAAATTCAGAAATCCCTATGATTAAAAAATGTAGGTGCTTAAAAAGATTTGAGATTTTATGGGATCCATAGAATATGTTAAATATTTGGATTTATGTTGTGGTTTTTTCCTTCTGAATATTGATTTCTATTTTTAGCTTTTCAAATCGTCCTTTCTATTCGCTCACTTTCTAGTTTCAGCCAACTCAACACATGTCTAAAGATGTTCAGGTCAATGAGGTTTTAACTGTTCAAATCCATGTACTACAATGATATCTGAATATCTTGACTAATAGGTTTGAGACTTCAAAGTTCAATTTAATTATCTTAAGGAAATGAAAAATAGATTTTGAGAAGATTTTGTTCCCATATAAGAAAAGAAAATATACATTCTTTCCAAAATGCTACATGATGCATTATCAGCATTGAATTTTATCGTTTCTATTATATAAACATTTGTTTTTGTATTAATAAATTTTTGGAATTTTATTTAACCTAATTAAACAACTTTATTATTTTTTGTTAACAATTTTTGTTTAAGTTATACCATGCAACATAGACCATACTATTTTTTTTAAATGGTCCACCTTTTTATCAGTAAATAATTAAATATTATTGATAAAACTAATGAAAATAATATAACTTAACAAAAATCGATATAATTCATAGTTTTTTTTTTTGGTATTATTCATAGTTGTTTAGGCTACATATGAATTAATTTTTCCACAAACACACCCGAGTTTTGTGTCGATATGCGATTGGTGCAGTGTTGCGGTTAATACAGTAAAATCAATATATTAACCTCAAAATGATTAATTAGTGCGTTACTCTACTCCAATCAATATGTTAAAACTTAAAAACGTAACTTATAGAACAGACAGAACACTCAGGTCTCAGGAGAAAAAAAAAAAAATCAGTGGAAGAAGGAAAGAAAAAATAAAAAAGAGAGAGATAGAAATGGAGAAGAAGGTACCGAGAAGATTGGAAGGAAAGGTAGCGATTGTGACGGCTTCTACGCAAGGGATTGGCTTCGGTATCATTGAGCGTCTCGGCCTCGAAGGCGCTTCCGTCGTCGTCTCTTCCCGCAAGCAGGTTTCTCACCATCTCCTCCGTTTCTTTCGTTATTTCGAATTTTGAATCAAAATTGAAGATTTTCTCCACCTTCTTAGTAGGAGATCTTTGTTATCTGGGATTTTTGTTTGCAATTTTATCCTAGTTTGAAATTCTGGATTTGATTTAATTACGATGAAGAATCTGATTTTTTTTTTCTGCGTGCGTCTGTGTTTGGATGCTTTATATGTTGCTGGTGAAGTGAACCATCGCAATTTCACACTTTTGTTAAGGATTTTGCATCTTAATCTTCGTAGATTTGTGTTGTTGTATTCTTGAATTAATCGGTGATTCTGTTTTGTCTGAAATTTTTTATTTAATAAAGTATGATTTATCTGAGTAGGCAAATGTTGAGGAAGCAGTAGAGAAACTCAAATCCAAAGGGATTGATGCATATGGAATCGTCTGTCATGTCTCCAATGCTCAGCATCGCCGGAATCTTGTCGAAAAGACTGTTCAGGTAAAGAACTGAACAATTGTCTTTACATTATCATGTCTCCATTCTCATACTTAAAGGAGAGATTACAATTGTGTTTTTATGTGTTTGGTTTCAGAAATATGGCAAGATTGATATCCTTGTCTGTAACGCCGCTGCAAATCCATCTACAGACCCAATCTTGTCCAGCAAAGAAGCTGTCCTCGACAAGCTATGGGAAATCAATGTCAAATCATCTATACTTCTCCTTCAGGTAAACAAGCTTTCCTTTGTAATTAGTTTTGTTAGTTTCAGATAACAAAGGATGCAAAACATAGTGTAAGTGTTGTAGCTTTGTCCGATAGATTAATTTTGGATCCGATTTGTGAGTACCACTATTGTTTTTTTTCGTTTTACCAGGATATAGCTCCTCATTTAGAGAAGGGTTCTTCTGTTATTTTCATATCTTCCATTGCTGGATTTCAACCACAAGGATCCATGGCTATGTATGGGGTCACTAAGACGGCTCTTCTCGGACTAACCAAGGTACGTCTGTATGGTATCAGTGTCTCAATCTCATGACTGAATTATGATGATGACATTCAGCATAATGTCTCAGGCACTTGCTGCTGAGATGGCTCCTGACACGCGTGTGAACGCGATTGCACCAGGTTTTGTGCCCACACACTTTGCTTCTTTCATCACCGGGAACTCCCAAGTGGTAAATGTTACTTTATAAGATTGAAACTGTTAGATTTGAGGTTACTATTGTTTTATCTAGTGATGGATTAACACTGGTTGTGTGCTTAATTCATATGCGTAGAGGGAAAGCATCGAAGAGAAGACTCTGCTCAACAGGTTGGGAACAACTGGAGACATGGCTGCTGCGGCGGCTTTCTTAGCATCAGATGATTCTTCTTACATCACCGGAGAAACTTTGGTCGTGGCCGGAGGAATGCCATCAAGGCTCTAAGCCAAATTCCCACCAAATAATAGCGTGAAAAAAACATAATAATGAGATAGATTACCTTTTTTTGTTAAACTAAATAATATCTGGAGTGAAAGAAAAGAAAGAAGTTATAATAATATCATAAGGCCATTTATGTGAGTCGTGCTTTTGCACCTCACGAGGGTTTTGTTCAGTTTTGGTTATTTGCTTAGATTCACCCGTCATCTCTTTACCTGTCTTTGAGAGATATCCGTGAGAAATGTTCTCCAACATCAAACCCGTACCTATATGCGAAGGGCCTGATTCCAATCTTGGCTAGAAGCGCAGCCTCAGATGAACCGACCTTGTCGCCTTTCTTGATGAGCTCCACAGGGGTTGAGATGATCTCAACCGTACCTTAAGCACTTGGAAGAAAGAAGTCTGCTACGGGTCAAGACCAGTGTTTCCTGGTTGCACAACCACATCAATTGGAGCGACTGAACCAAAACCAACAGTGCTCTGTTTCTTCCCGTCAAAACGCGGTCGAGAAGCCACCGGCGGTTGGAGAGTCCTTACATATATAGTGTTCTTCAATCATCTTTATCAACTTTTTTTCCTGGATTAAGTACGTTAATTATAAACATTAGTAAATTACATTTAGAAACCAATCTTTGGAGGGTCCATTTAAGGGAATGCTCGCTTTTTTAAAAGAAAAGTTTGCAGTCGGCTAATTTGATAGTAGTGCACATAGCTATAATGGAGACAAAGGATATTGAGGGAATGCTGAATGCTCTTGATGCCGAGTATTACGACATTCTCATGAAGTGTGTATCATTTTTATACAAAGTAGAGAAAAGTCAAGGTCTTTTGTTTTGTGTGCACGCTGAATCAAAACGTTGGTCACTGGATTACAAGGTTAGAGTGTGATGCTGCAATCTCTGTAAATGGTTGTGGTAAATTTTGCTCGTTTTTCATAAGAGAGGTAGTGTGATATCACAAGAGAAAGTAAATGGGAAGCTTTGTCCAATTTGGAATCTTCTATTGAGGGAAGTGTGATAAGAAGGCTGGATCAAAATGTTTATCATTGTATTTTACATGGTTAGAGTTTGTTGCTGCAATCTCTGCAAATGGTTTGGGTACATTTTCCTTTTCTTCAATAAGAGAGGTAGTGTGATATCATAAATGGGAAGCTCTTTCCAATTTGGAATTTTTTATCGAGGGAAGTGTGATAAGAATGTAACAATTCTCTGCTAGCTTTAATTGGACTCTCATGAGTGTTTAATGTTTTTGTTTCCTCTGAATAGTGTGGAGGTACTTGTACGGAGAGTCTTTCTACAGGAGACCGGCCAACATGCGACCAATGTTTGAAGATTCACGAGAAACTAACAGAGAAAGCTGGTTTAGGTTGCATTCTCCGTTCCCTTACTGATACCATCGACACCGTTTAATTGTATCACTCGAAAGACTCGAATGATTTGTTGATATACATTACATTCACAAAAGAGAAGTTTGACTGTTGAAGAAAAACGTTCAGGGACAAGAATCATATGGAACAAATAGAAAACCTTAATTCTTTGGCTCTATTGTGATTTTGTTTGCGTCTCACAATGCAAATATTATCTTTAATGTTTGAGAATATAGAACAATTTATTATAGCTGCTATAGAAACATGAGCAGATGATGAAGGCGTCGAAGCTTTCTGTAAACCTTTTGGTAACAATATATGTGTATACATGTTTGCTTGTTATAATAAGATTCATTCTCTAATCACACTTTCGAGTTATATAGAATGAGATCAAAATCTCATAAAAACTGTGGACTCAATGCGTGTGCGTTATATTTTGCAATTGATATGTCCAAAAAATTCTATGGTCAGACCCGACTTATAGAATAAGCATGTGAAGCAAAGACTTAGGACATCTATTTTATATAAATATATTATATATAATATTATATATATATATATATAATATATTGATTCTAAATGTATAATAAACTTTGAATTTTTTTTGATTTTAAATAATTAACAGCCGTAAGTAAGGATATAATGTTTGAACTTAAAAGCTTCTTTAAAGAAATGTATGCATTTAGACATTGTTAGTGATGATTTGTATATGAAATTAATACCAATGAAACTCTATTGAAATGCTTGACTTTTTGAAATTAATGGACAATTGTTATGAGAACAAAAAATTGTTTATCGCATATTATTAATTATTCTGATATCAGTCGCCACAGCTGAAAAACATTTTTCAAGGTTGAAGCTAATAAAAATTTATTTGCGATATTTCTTATCACAAGAGATATTAAATGAGTTGGTTTTGTTGTCAATTGATACATCTATGGTTGAAAAACTTGACTATTCGAGTTTAATAACTGGTTTTGCATGAAAAAATGCAAAAAGTTATATTTCAGTAATAAATTGTTTTTTATTAACATTTTTTAAACAATTTATGGAGTTGAATTATCTTATGAAACTTAAACATATTTTTCTCTATATTGTCATCATTTTATAATCTTTAACAAGAATGCACAATTTTTGAACTCGCTTAGGGTAGTCCAAAACGTTGAACCGGCACTGTGTATGGTCTGCAATAATCTTTGTTTGGAGATTATTTGTCACAAAAAGATCATATCTTTTTTTGTAGGAGATTACAAGTTATGATGAGACAGTTAGTTTTTTTCTTAGACCTCGTAAATCCATAAAAGTGAATCTAAGGTTAACATTGATAGATCTTTAGTCATGCCTTGCACGTTGTTCCTGTCATGGTAGCATCATTTGGTCTTTCGAATAACAAATAGCATCTAATATCTGAGTATGAAGCAAGATCAAGTCGTGGGAAGTCATACTCTCGATCTCTCTTCCATTCATTCTCCTGCGAACAAGACCAACCCCAAAAATGAAAATGAAAAACATTTAGACTTTTGCAGAGCAAGAAGAGGGAGAGAATACTTACTCGTTGAAGAGCCACAATCTCTCGAACTTTCTCTGCAAGGATTCAGGCTTTCGTGACTCGAACTTTCTCTCACATTTAGACTGCAAGAAAGATCATGAGATAACATAAAAAGTGATAGAGATAAAGGATTCAAGTCCTAGTGTCGAATTCCAATAGTAGCTAATAAGCCAAGAAAACAAAAAAAGATCAAAATATATTGATTTTGGTTCACAACTCAATATATCTGGTTTACACAAGCACTAATTAAAAAAAAAAAGCAAAACCCTCTGGACAAAAAAGTTCATTTACCTGCTCGTAACTGAAATCTCTCTCCTGGTACCATCATCCTCATCCTCATCCTTCTTCTTCTGCAAAATCGTAAGACGAAAGTGGGAAAATATGTAAGAAAGCTTCATGAACATCTATTAAAAAGAACAAAATAAAAGAAGCCAAGTCAACATGACTTGTTCTAAAGGGTAAAACTGAATAAGACACAAGCTAAATTGAAGAGTTAAAAACTCCACATGTTCCTCTTCTTCTAGCTCTTTCTTGTGCTGCAATAGTAAAAAAAAAGTGTTTGACAATTACAGCATTTTCAATGATAGGAGAAGGAAGTAATTTCACTCAGTTTCCTCACCTTTTGGTCCGACACAATGCGGCTGGCATCCCAGAGACGACTTTCAAATGATTGCAGCTCAGTGAAACTCAAATCGTCGTCTCTGCCAGTCATTTTCCTGAGAGTATGAAGAAAATTCAAAAGTGATATGAACCTGAATGAATCTGTACAACAAGAAAGTAGGACAAGGCATACTGATACACGAGTTTTAAACCCTATTTTCCTACTGCAAGTGCACAACAAACGTAATAGTATTTAGGGGTCGATCCCACGAAGACAAAGTATTTACACTATGGTTTTATAAGCTAGATTAAAGAGCTAAGACAAATCGATATTGAGTTGATTTCGTGAATAGCAAACAAAGGAATAAAAATCGGTTGTGAAGCAATTAAAAGAAAGCGCTAGGTTAGGATAAATCGCAGGCAATTCAGAGCAAAGGGTCAAACAACTATTCATGCACAATTCAACACAAGTCTAGAACTCAAACATAAAGATAATACTGATCCACTGTCGTGGCATCAATACTTTTGTCTAACAACCTAGAATCCTAACTATCGTTGGCCCTAAAAATCGCAGACAAACATGAGAGATCGAGTTTGGTTTGTTCACAATTCTCCTACACATCTACTTTCGCAGGCATAGAACAAATTGCTCACAAATGTTTATTCTAGCAACCTAGCAACTGTCATTGTCTAAATTAACCTAAGATCATGAAATAGAGTGATCAATCCGATCCAAGCATTAAGAAAAACAAGGGTGAAGACATCGATTTATAAGCCTATTTGTGTTTAATCCCTTAGCTCATGAATTCCTTTGAAAACCCTAACCTAACTAAGAGATCTACTCAGACATGGAGAAACAAAACATAGCAATAGATGAAGAGAAATCCATGAATGAAATAGAAAATAAATAAAGAGGGTTCAGAATTCTTCTCCACATGTTGCAGAGATTCTTCTCCCAAAAATTATACAAAGCTCCTTAGAGGTCTTGAAAACTAAAGCTAAAAGGTAGATAAAGATGATAAAAAACTAAAACAATATGGAGTATATATAATCGGGCTCTTAGGTGGCTGCTTCCTTATTTTTTGTGATTAGGATTAAGTCAAATTGGCCTTCCTTATTTTTCTCCGAAATCGCGAGCACGGGTGCCAAACATGTGCTCGGGTGTAAAATGGTAATTCTTCACAGATTCGCCTTCTTTTCTTCAATATGATTCTTTTCTGCTCCAAAGGCTCCCGCAACTCCAAACCTCGTCCAAAACTTCCTAATGACCTGACACAACTCGATAAAGACTAAAAAGATTCGAAAAGGACTTGAAAACAATGGTTAGAATGAGGTAAAAACGCCTCATATCACATACATGAGCTTGGATCGTAATTTTTGGACATGTTCCCATAGATCCAAGAAGAGAAGCGGAATGTAAGCAGGAAGCATACAAATTAGTTGATAAAATTGTTGCGAAAAGAGGACACAAGGATGTGATATACATACCACTGGTTCATTGTCATGCTCCTGATCCTGTTCAGGGTCATATCCGTATCTGGAAAGAGGTTAAGGTTTTAAGCTTATTGATTGGACAAATGATCGAAGCATTCTCTGTTTCAATCCTAATCTATTCATAAGCGTTAATTCCAATTAGGAGAGTTTAAATCGTTCGGGATTTCTCGGATTCAGATTCTGAGATCCAACAAAGCGAAACTGATTTACCTATGACCTAATTCAACGAAAAACGATTTCTTGTCCAGCAAGTCTTACCTGCTGCTGGAGAATTCGCAGAAATTGCACACCTCCCCTCTCATCTTTGTGTCTTTGTGAAATGAGATATCTGTCATCGAATTCCAAATACACTTTAATATGCCTGCGTATTGGGCTTCGGCCTATTTTATTATACAACCCTTATACTTACAAGAACACTTTTCTTTTAATTTTAGGTCTTGGATCCGATTACACAGAAAGATGGATAAGATGACGGAGAGGAGCCGAATACATGTGACGAAGAAGAGAGTGTGCTGCGATTTCTGCAGAAAATCCGGCGGCAACAGGTTGATTAATTGACGAGCAACAGTTTTATATATTTACTATTTACTAGGGTTTTGTTGACGGATTTTTGCAGTCTCTTTCCAGATATGAAACGAAGCAACACAAACAAGAAGATGATGAAACACTGGAGAGCAAACTCAAGAGATTACGGCTTGTGACCAGGTATATATATAGCTCATTCATTAACTTGTCTCGTTTCTTTCCACTCCACTGCTGTTCAGTTCATATTAGCTTTCCTTTATATTCCCAGGAGAATGACTGGTAAGGATATCTATGGTTTGAGTTACCATGAGCTGCAATCCCTAAGAACCCATCTACGCGACGCCATGCTCATTGGACAAACAAATGGTTAATACTACACAAAAAAAGTTTAAACAGAATAGAGTGACTTGTTTCTCCTCTTAAGCATCTTGTTAAATTATGACAGGAGCAGATGCGGGAGAAGAGGGAAGCAGAGGATAAGGATAAAGAGCTTTTGGCTCCTCCTAGCAGGTATTTTCTTAGCTTTTTGTTGGGTTTCGCTAGAACAAGTCATGCCGCATGCGAAGGGTTTCTTTTTTTGAATTAGTGACTTGGGTTAAGAATGTGATATGGAACCATTGTCTTCTTTCAGAATCATACCCTGATATTCTTTGTTTTGTTGGCTTATTTAGCTGTTTTATTGGACTAGTTTGAATACTTCGAAAAGCACGTTATGCTCCATGTCTTACTTTTTATTTTATTTTTTAACACTGAATCAATTGTGCTAGCGCTTGACTTGTGGTAGGATATATAACAGCTCTGGAGAAGCACCACAAAACTCGAAAAATCAGATAGAGTTTGAGAGACAAAAAGCTGAATCCACGGAAAGCGAGGTCGAGAGATTATGGCTATTGAAGGAGTAAGTAATAAACTTGTCTATGTTTGCTTGCTTATGTTTTTCACTACATGCTTGCTCATGTTTTCCTTGAATTTCTTACTGGAGAATGAGTGGTAGAGAGCTGGGGAATATGAACTTCTCAGAGCTTTGTCTACTTCTAACCCAAATGAGTCGATCATTGATCCGGATGTCTGATTCCTCCCTCAATGAAGTATACATATTATCGGGAAACATGTCATTTTAAGCATGAACTTGCCAAAAGTGGCCATTTTAAGCATGAACTTTGGGCGAGGCCACTTAAATCACCAACTTCGGTTGACTATTTATTTAAACCCTCAAATTTCGTTGACTAGGCCAAAATGAGCATGACGTTAACTTATTTAACGGAGCTGTTAACCGACGTTAATGCACTGTTACCATCCTTCGTTAATCACAAAACGACGTCGTATTAGTTTTGGAAAAATGCCATTTAAAGCACAAACTTTCAAACTGAGGCCATTTAAAGCATGAACTTTCAAACTGAGGCCATTTAAAGCATAAACTTTTGATATCGGTATTCTAAGCATGGAGATATTAATGAAACAACGGTATAAAGCCTCGTGTTGAAGAATAACAATTTCATTTTCATTTATACACGTTTTCAAATATATATTTTCAAGTTGATCTACTTAAGAAACTCAAGACATAAATGAAACTTCTTATGAACACTTAGGTTAGTTTTCACCATCTGAATATCTATTTTTTTTTTCAATTTTTATGGTTTAAATCTTTTTTTGTTTTCACTGGTAAGCAATGCTCATAAAGAGTTATTGGAGTGGTACGCTGAAAATAGGAATCAAAAGATGTTGTTATTTAACCGCTCATTTAACACATATTAAAATTTATGTTAAATGTGGTAACTCCATATTCATTTGGCTGACTTAACAAAACATAATGCTTATAAAAACAATGAAAGTCCATGCTTAAAATACCGATATCAAAAGTTTATGCTTTTAATTGGCTTATATTCATAGTTCATGCTTTAAATGGCCTCAGTTTGAAAGTTCATGCTTTAAATGGCCTCATTTTGAAAGTTTGTGCTTTAAATGACATTTTTCCAAAACTAATACGACGTCTTTTTGTGATTAACGGAGGATGGTAACAGTGCATTAACGTCGGTTAACAGCTCTGTTAAATAAGTTAACGTCATGCTCATTTTGGCCTAGTCAACGAAACTTGAGGGTTTAAATAAATAGTCAACCGAAGTTAGTGATTTAAGTGGCTTCGCCCAAAGTTCATGCTTAAAATGGCCACTTTTGGCAAGTTCTGCTTAAAATGACATTTTTCCCATATATTATCTGCTTTCTGTTTGATTTTACTTGTTGACATCTTGTGATTTGTAGTTTCTTTATTTTACATTCTTATTTACAATTTGTGGAAAGAGATGATCATCTATCTAACTTTTTTGTTTTTGTTCACAAGCAAAGCAATCTAACGGAACTACACACATACGTACTTGAAATCTGATTTTTTTAACAAACTGGTCCAAAACCGAAATTAATGAAGTGGTTTAAACCTAAACACATCAAACAGCTACAACACCACTTTAGCTAGTATTGCTCCTCCTACCCAAACTGAGTACATTCCCAAATTAAAGCTAATAAGCAGAGTGAAAGAAAAGTAGAGTGAAAGAGTAGGTAGTAAACATTTAGTTAGCTGTCTTAGGGGCTGTATTCAATCTTGTATTTGAAGAGATTTGAGATGATTGATATTTAATTAGTTTAGAGATGATTTTGGGTAAATTAAGGAAATTGCAATGATTTTAATCAAAAAACTCTACAATCCTATATAAACCATGGAATTTGGGTTTTAATATTTTTAACTAAGAAATTTCAACAAAACACTTTCAAATCCCAACAAATCTCCTAAAATTCATTACTTACAATATTTTCAATAACAGTGGATTTGAGAGTATATTTTAAAATCACAAGTTCAATTTTAAATGATTTTTAAATGGTTTTTAAAATTCATGTTTGAATAACAATGAATTTATGATTTTAAAACAAATCACCTCAGATCTTTAGTTGAATACATCCCACCCCACCCCCCACCCTAAGTTTTTCTTCAACTTAATGTGCGTTTGTTGATCTATTCAATGAGTGTAACATTAATCAATGCTTTGTAAAGTAATGATTATTGGGATTTCTCGGGACACCATGGAACATTCAATGCTATTATGTGCGTCTTTAGATGATGTTATTGCTGTTCTTCTTGGATTTTTAACTACTGTTGAATTACTCTACTAGGAAGCTTCGAACATCTCAATAAGATATAAAGCATCAGATGGTGCCTTATATCTGTAAGTATGCTTGCATTGTTGGATTTTGTTATAACCGATACTCCAATCTCTCCAGAAACTCTCTCTCTCTCGAACAAACAAAGAACGCTTTAACGAACTTAAAGAACGAGAATGAAAGATGACACAAGAGCAATTTGTTTACCCAGTGTTCGCATCCAATATGGAATACTACTCACTGGGGCCAGACTCAGTCCAGCAATTCACTAGATCGAAGATGAATACAGCTCTCTACTCCAAGAACAGACTCGAGGAAAAAGATGAACTCTACGCTTAACAACCTTAACCAGAGACGACTTCGGCTACCCTTTTATATCAACAAGGGTTTACAAACCGAAACCTAATTAGAAGATATAACCAGCTAAACCGCACCAATCCGATGAACCAGTTTAGATAGCTAGCCCTCCTAATCAGATAGAGACTCTAAACACAACATAAGCACTTATACTAAAGCCTAAGTTTAGAACAACATTCAATAAACTCCACCTTGGACTAAACTTACAGATAGCCCTGGGCAATCGGGTCCTCGGGTCGGGTTCGGGTCGATTCTTATCAGTTCCGGGTCTGTCGGGTCGACCAAAATTGGACCCAATAGGTACTTGTGTATATTTCGAGTCGGGTTCGGTTCGGATCCTGTCGGTTCCGGGTCGGTTCAGGTATACCCGAAATATATATTTATATATGTTTTGAGTGAAATAATACAATTGAGCAATGTGGTTCAGTGGTCAAACGTGTTTATTTTAATTAAGGAGTTCCTGGGTTCGAACCACGGCACCTACGGTTTGTTTTATATTTAGTTTAACAATAGTATTCCTTAATAAAAATTGAACGAAACTATGTACAACAAGTGCTTCGTGGTCTAGTGGTTAAGTAGCGTCCTATTGTTGCATAGACCCGGGTTCGATTCTCCGCCTATACATAATATTTTGGAATATTTCGGGTATCCGATCGGGTCTCGGGTCCAAACCGAAACCGACCCGGTACTCACGGGTCCTGAAATTAAGACCCGTCAGATCTAATGGTTAAAACCGAACCCGACCCGAACCGGGTATTTCAGGTCGGATCCGGTTCGGGTTTTCGGGTCCGGGTAAAATACCCAGGGCTACTTACAGAAGTATAAAACAAGAGTACAACACCTTACAACACTAACCTTCGATCCTCACAAGTGAATCACCTCTGGACGTAGACCGTCTGGCAAGCCTACAGTCCTCAAGCTTTACGGACCTTGAGCAAATCCAACGCTGCATTGAACTTGCTAACCGGAACCACCTTCG